>JANAVB010031814.1:3893387-4061687 GCA_029216955.1 Iris pallida
GTGTAACTTTAAACAGTGTAACTTTAGACAGTGTAGACAGTGTCGTGTAATTGTCCCGAGATCGATCACATATCAAAGGTACTTCTACGATTGGAAAGGTATTTTGTTTATTTATTTGGTACTGATTTTTCGTCTTTACTGTTTATTTTCAAAACTCATGATTGATGTCTAACCTTTGTTTTATAGTCATTTCATTTATTGAAATTGCATTCAGTGAATTGTGCTCGTTCCATTCTTGACTGAAACCAATATTTTTCAGGTTAGCCGTGGATTCACTTAGCATGGGGAGTTTGGGTGTAAAAGCAGACGAAAAGCCTAGAGACTAGCTAGATAGATGAGTTCTAGTCATTCAATATTTGTACAAGTTTATATTTTCTGCAAATGTAAAACTTATGAACATTGTAAATTAAGTTAATTTGTGAATGAGCATTATTTGTGATTTTGATCTTCATGGCCGTGACAGCGTTCTACCGCCGACACTGCGGCGTAAGCTGGCTTGGACACGTCTCGTATCCGTTTTAAAAAAACGGGTGCGGATCGTGACAGTAGTGACCTATTCTAGTAGGTTGACTGGACTGCGTTCCAGCTAGATATTTGAGACTTGTAGTATACTTTATATTCGAGATCTTGTGTTATGTCTTAATTTCTGAACTTCTGTCTGTGACTTGCATCTATTTCAGTTTATCTTTTTTCATCATATCTTTATGATATTCGTGCTTATCTTCCTTAGATGTCTTGCGATTGAGTTGAGATTATATACCTCCGTACGAAGATGATAGGTTTATATACTTTGTGTCTAAATTTTATATTTCTAGTTGAACTATACAGCGTTCTACCGTCGACACTGCGACGTAGGCTGGACGTACCCACGTTCTCGTGCCCCTAAACAGGATGCGGATCGTGACAGGTGTGAAGGTCACTGGCAATGTCAAGCCATCATGGACTATAGCTGGGTTAGACGACGACCCTTCGCAACGGGTAGCGAGTCCTATGCGAAAGTTCTCGAATCACCCGCGTCAGTCCTGCTGGCACGTGCTATACTCGTTCCTCCCGGCACTACAAGAAAACATGATTTTTTTCGACATTTTTTTGGCCAACGTTTATGTAAACGTAGGCTCAATCATCATATACCAACATTTTGCGATAAACGTTGATGATTACCTGCATTTGTGTTTAACGTCGAGAAATTTATCATTGTTTCGACAAGAATGTCGATTAATTCAACTAGTATGCGACGTTTTGTTGGTATGCATCGATGTTCGGAGATAAGCGTGGAGAAATATCTGCTTTAGTATTTAAACGTCGAGAAACTTACCGACGTTTGGTAAACAATGTCGAATAGTTTGAATATTTTTGACATTTTTTTAGACGTTTACGTACGTTTAAGTTGGCTTAGACAAAACATTTTGAGCTAAACGACTTTTTGAGCTAAATGTTGGCAAACGCTTACAATTAGGAGCCCCTATTTATGGCAAGGTGCACATATATAGACCAAAATTAAACTTATGTTTATATATGGTAAAGTGGTTGCCCCTTTATGGTAATGTGGACTCACATAAATCTAAATTAAAACCTATGTTTATATATGGTAATTTGAGTCGGTACATGTATATATAGCTAGCCAATATATAACATGATCGGGTCTCTGATCTATAGTAGAGCAAGGAGATCGTTTCCAATATTATTTATCCCTCCATTGTTTGCCTCCTAAACTCTACCACCAAAATATTTTCCTCTCATAAACCCTACCGATTCCACCAAAATATTTCCCTGTAGCAAAATCCATCTGCCGCGCGGCAGACCTCCACTCTTTCGTTTCCACCAAAATATTTCCCTACGGCACTGAGGGAGATCAGGGAGAGAGGGAGCAGATATAATTCTCTGGATGCCCCATGAAATATATTGCTAGAGAAATAGTTGTACTTTGCTTTAGTTTCTCTGTTTATGTTATTTGGATTGCCATATGCAATAGAAAAACTAAAACTGTATCGTGATTGCATCTACGCTGCGAGAAGATAGTGATAGACTTCATGTTTCATTTTGCTCTCTTGTATGTTGCGTATGATGCAAAACGTTTGTATTCCCATGAATTTTCTTGTATGTTAAAGCGATGGCCCTCCTTCTATTATAATACCCGGTCACAAGTACTCCACAGCACTAAACGGACACTTTGACGCAAACATGTAACTTTACGTGTCCTAGTGTATTTTGGAGTATTCGGGTCCTGTTTGATACATTTTTCTGGAGTGCCCACAATTCTTAGATACAAGATACAACATCACCAAAAAAATTATTTCCAATTTCCCTAAAAGAAAAATCTCATCCTTTAGGAAAATTTATAGGACATGCACATTTCTTATTATTTCCATTCCCAGGCCCGTATCTTAACATAGAGATCCCATCTTCTCAATCCAAAGCTTATAGTATGATAATAAGATCTTCAAAGAAAAAAAAAGATCATTGATTGATTTTGCCATTGATTAACTTTTGGTTTAATGGCACATCAAAAGTTTGCTCAATAACGAAGCCATCTAACTAATTTTTTTAATAAGAAGTGCATCCGAGGATATCATTTTTTTCATGTACAAAGTGTCTCTGCACTTGTAAAATCTCTGCACTTGTCTCAATAACCAAGCCATCTAACAGTGCACATCCCTTACCGGAAGTGCACAGAAAAATCCTGTAATGTATGCCCCCGATTACTTTTGTTCGAAGCAAGTGAATTTTGCTTATGTATGCCCCTGATCACTACTGAAACAATAAGATATATAATATGTTATGTTCGCTTATAATGAAGTAGTATATTCTGGTTTTAGTATCTTTGTCATTTTTCTTTTTCAGTAGCAATAATGCAGAATTGAGTAAACTATGCAAGAAATAAGAGTGTGTAGTGTATTCCCTGTGCATACATAGGTGTGTGTTGGTGTTTAGTGGTTTGTGTGTGCAGTAAGTTTGCACATCAGTACCAATATGTATAGAGGGAAAACAGTTTTCTTGGAACATTAAGGATACTATCAGCTAGGAATCATGTAGGAGTTATTCATAGGAAAACTGCATGTTACACCTATGGATAATAATTTTGGTGCTGTTATGATCTTTAGGGTGGATCAAACTCGTATGAATCTTGTATTAGGTTCAGTTCTGTTAGCCAATGTCGTGTAGTGAATGTGCAAGTTATGTTAGCTGAATTCTTTTCATAATTATGACTAAATCAAGCTACTTATTTACTAATACAGATCCTTCATTGCTAGGTTGTGGATATTGGGTGAGAACCAGGTTACTGAAAGGCACAAAAGGTGAGCCATCTTCTTGTCGATTCAATAAAAATGAACTAGTTTGAGCCCCGGGTTAATGTCTCATTTTATTTTCTTTCCAATAGTCCCCTGTTTTCATCGTATGGTAAAATTTTAACTCCAAAATTATTAGCAATAGTTTTCTAAAATATATATGTGTGTAATTGCTTGCTTGTCATGCTCAGGGAACAAATGAATAGATCTTGCAGCATTTAACAGTACAAAACTCTTTTTATAACTAAAGCCTTTAACAGAAGTTGGTTAATTTAAACTATGCCAACTATGCTAGAATATGTCAAATAACTGTAAAGGATAAAATTAAGATCAGTATGCTTGGTATAAGGAGGAATTAACTAGATAGATGTACTTGAGAATGGTATATGTTTATATTTATGGCAGATGCTAATAATGGAATAAGATAATCGCACCCGATGTACTGGTTCATCAGGATAACTAACTCCCAAATGATTACTTGAAGAAGATGTCACACTCTGGCTGAACATGCTGTCAGATATATCTGACTTGCAATCTGTGTCACAATTGTTAGCATGCAGACCTTAATCACGATGGGAAATTTCTCTTGAAGGTCTTTCATCCCTGCAATATAAACACACACAAAAATTAACAAAATAAGAAAGCTGAAAAACGCGACTTATAACAATGAAATAGTGTCAGACCTGAATCTTGTTTTTGGGTTGAGGCATTGAATCCTGACCTGCAGATGAGCAAACCAAATGAAAGCATTATTGTTAATAACTACAGCATGGAACCTCAAGAAGTTTACAAATTAAATATCTAGTGATACTGCAACAATTAGAGCTTTGAACATGTTTCTAAATGGATGCCGTGAACAAATATCTAGTGACACTACAACATGTTTCTAAATGGAGCTGTGAACAATTTGAAATTTGAAGAGGGGTTTAGCTATAGGAAACACATGTGTCGATATGGATGCTGTTCTTGGGCTTTCTATTTCTATAGAGAATGCAGCATAAGACTACGCAGGGAACTATTGCCAATCATTGCATATAAGAGAGCCGTGAACATGTTTCTAAATGAATTAAATGATGCCCGTGACTGTTTTCTTTTCTTTCTTTTTCCTTCATACTATAACAGTGGAAGATGTTTCTCTTCCCCTTTTGATAGTGACAACTTACAGATCATGATTGGCCATATGCTTATATTAACCATGGTTGATGCTTTAGCTTACAACTTCACTATCTGCTACTTTATGTTAAAAGGAAGCATTCAAAAGTGAACCACTTCCATGAATTACTCAAAGCCTTACCCTCAGAGAACTACTGGCAGCGAGCAAATCAATGCCCTTCACAATCAGTGCAAAGTATTGATATAAACTACAAATATGGTAAAGTTGACACAAATACTACGGGTAGCGAGGCACTCAAAAAATGCAATTTATCCTCATTTGATTAGGATTGACTAGATCTAATAGTAGGCTTACCCAGTTTTTTGCAACCAGGTACAACTAAAAGGAAAGCTATTCTTAAAGTTCCCATCAAAAGCTCCAATTTTGTTGGATTACTTTTTTCTTTCCCTTGTATCTTCTAGAGATGATGGATTCTCCGGCAATGAGGTCAGCTCTCCTAAAGCAACTGAGCCCTGTCTATTCTTGGAATGAGAGTTCATCCATAACTAAAGCAACAGTAAATATGACCTAACAGGGACCTTAGGATGATAGTGCATTACTTTGTCTCTGCTTCAACTGTTCTTATACTAGTTATTATCACCCCTATGTCCCTAATCACACAATATAGTTACCCTATAGTTCTTCTTCTCGCTGAAACCCACCACATCACCTCTCTGGGAACATGCAATAATGTCTTCTATCCGTATCTGTGTCCACACCCGTGCCTATTATCTTGCAACATAAGTGATTACCATGTACATATTTGAAAATACTCGTATCTTATACCTGTATCGTGTCCATATCTGTGTTGATGCAACATAGGAACCAATCAACACTATATCTTTATCTTATTGTCAATATATAATTATTGTACCATCAAGTTCAATCGACATATTTTTTTTTCCTTATAAGTTGTGTAATAATTTTAAATTTGGTCATTGTTCCTATTTCATTAAACTTCTTGAATTTTTCTTTATAGTTGGGAGACAATACCATCAGGTTGAACGTATTTATGGACAATAGCTGGATTAGTATACAAAATAAATGTCATCCTTTGTACGAGAAAGGAGCAAAAAAATTCGTGGAGTTTGCTTCTGCTAATAGATCGAATGCCGAAAGAATATTGTGCCCGTGTAAGAAATGTCACAATATGATATATGTGAAGAAAGATGATGTGGTCGAACATATACTACTAAATCATTTTTTGGAGAGCTACACTTGTTGGACTTTTCACGGAGAGTCTCCGTCATCTTCAAATCCTTCTTGTGATTCTGTTGTCGGTAAAGAAATACGAGAGATGATACATGATGCCTTTGGAATTCATCTGACAGACCAAATAAACTTTGTGGACGACATTGAGTATCATCCACATATGGAAGGTCCTGATGAAGAAACTAAGAAATTCTTTAATTTGATAAAAGAAGCTAAGCAAGAATTATACGCAGACTGCAAGAAGTATTCAGCACTCTCGTTTCTCGTCCGATTGTTGCATATCAAGTGTCTTAGTGGATGGAGCAACAAATCCTTTACAATGTTGCTTGAGTTATTAAAAGATGCATTTCCTGAGGGTGTGACATTGTCGAAGTCCTTTTATGAAGTGTGGAAATTGATTACGAACTTAGGACTAGAGTATAAGAAGATACATGCATGCCCTAATGATTGTATGTTGTACTGGAATGAGACAGAACAAGAGATTGAATCAACATGTGTCATACCCCAAGGTATAAACAATTAAAGGTTAAGTCAGATAGTGATGTTAATATAGATCGAAAAATTCCTGGAAGGTGGTAAGATACTTTCCGTTGATACCAAGACTTCAGAGACTATTTATGTCATCAAAAACATCATCACAAATGAGATGGCATGCCGAGGAACGCATTAATGATGGGAATTTAAGGCATTCTGTAGATTCTCTTGCATGGAAAAAATTTGATGAGAAATATCCAGATTTTGCCGAGGACCCACGAAATGTCAAGCTTGGCTTATCTAGTGACGAGTTTAACCCATTTAGGAGCAGGAGTATTGCACATAGCACGTGGCAAGTAATTCTAATACCATATAATTTGCCACCATGGTTATGTATAAAACAACCTTCTATGATATTATCGATACTAATCGATGGTCCTTATGGGCCAGGAAATGATATCGATGTTTATTTGCATCCTCTAGTGGGTGAGTTGAAGAAATTATGGGTTGGAGTAGACACTTATGATGCAATTAGTAATCAGATGTTGAGAATGTGTGCATCATTACTATGGACAATAAGTGATTTTTCTGCTTATGCAATTTTGTTGGGGTGAAGCATAAAAGGTAAATTGGCATGCCCTTGTTGTCATAAATACACTCATTCTCGACGGTTGTCCAATGGAGGTAAGCAATGCTATATGGGCCATCTTCGATGGCTACCAGAAAGGCATAAATTTTGCATGGATAAAGTCTATTTTGGTGGTACAATAGAGTTGGATACAAAATCCACTCGGCTGTTAGGAGACGAAGTGTACGCTGAAATAAAAGACTTCAATAATAAGTTTGGAAAAGATCCAGAGCTAGAGCATAAGAGGAGAAGGACGGTTAAAGGAGATAGGGCCCTAGCATATTGGAAGAAACAAAGTATATTTTTTGAGTTAGATTATTGGAAGGACAACCACAATCTTGACATAATAGATATTGAAAAGAATGTGTGTGACAATGTGCTTTGGACTATATTAAATGTTGATGGAAAGGGAAATTATAATCTAAATGCTCATAAAGATCTAAAAGAAATAAGTATTCGTAAGCCATTGCATCCTCTAAAATGGACAAACAACAAATATTATTTGTCGCCTGCGTGTTTTACGTTGGACAATAAATGCAAAGATATACTATGTAAAATGTTGAAGGATGTAAAAGTTTCGGATGGTTATTCTTCGAACATATCACGTCGTGTTAATCTTAAACAACATATTATATCAGGATTTAAGAGTCATGACAACCATATCTTGATACAAGAGCTTCTTCCTATTTCTTTGAGAAATGTTTTGCCTAAGAATGTGCTTGGGCTATTGATTGAATTGAGTAACTATTTTAGGACTATGTACTCAAAAATGATGAATATAAATGATTTGGAACATGCTCAATCCCGCATTCTGCTCACGCTCTGCCATCTTGAGGGGATATTTTTGCCTGTATTTTTTGATGTCATGGAGCATTTGGTCATTCATTTAGCAGAAGAAGTGATGATAGGAGGTCCACCACACTATCGAATGATGTATTATATTGAGAGGTCTGATATCATTATCATTTTTGTATTTTTACTTTTTATTTCTTATGAACAACATTATTTATAACTAACCAAATCCTCACTATAGATACTTGTCCACCACACTACGGTACGTGCTAGTCAATTTCGATGCAATTTCACCATTTCTAGAGTAAGTATGCTACATCATTAAGTTTCCTATTTTGTAGCCATTTAAGACTACATAATGATATGTTGTTTTCTATTACATGGCTCACCGTATGTCAATTATGAATAATTCTCGTCTCAGACCACATGATGTGGACCGTATTCATAATAAAATATTTATTTATGGTTTAAGGATCATGTAAGCAAAAAATTGACACTTATAATCTTTTACTGTTAAATAGATTACCCTTAAGTGAATTGCATAATATTTTTTCCCCTTTGAAATAGGTGACGAAGTTGATCGTGTAAGCTAATGTAGAGATATCACAAGAAATCCGAATGTTAGCTTTGGGTCCCTTCAAAAAGCAAAAAGTTTCACAGGATATATTATAAATGGTGTTCGGTATCATACGAAGGCTCGTGAGCAAAAAATGATCACACAAAATAGTGAATTCATGTTAAAGGCAATGACTAAAAGTTATGCAAGCGCAAGAGATAGAGAAATCCTACATCTGGAGATATTAATTTCAATGGGATTTTGACAGACATCATTGAGCTCTATTATTCTAAAGAGTATAAGTTTGTTTTGCTTAAGTGTGACTGGATTGACAATAGTAGAGGTCTTATCGAGCGAGATGATTTTGGATTCATGCTAGTAAACTTTCGTTTGTTGTATACTCGGCAACAAGTAACTGATGAACCTTTTATACTGGCATGCCATTGTTAAGACAAAGCCTAGAGACTTTTTTGATGTGTTTGGGGAACAATTAATAACTCATAGATCTAAGGCAAATGAATCAGAGTTATGGAGCGAGCAATATTTGGACGAGACACCATTCACACGTGATGATGATATTAGTTGGGTTCAACAAGGTGTCGGTGGAGTTGAAGTTGACAAGGAACCAAGTGGGCGGGATGACAAAGATGATTAGAAAAATCCATATTTCATTTTCTGTGATTGTTTCTTTGATTATTTGAACTTTGGAGTTTCAGTATAGGTTTTTGCAATCTGAATTCCATTAATGTTTTTACAATTTTGTTCGAAATCCTGTAAACATGAATCTTAAATGATTTTTGGTTATGTATGCCCCTTTATGGTTTAGTAATAGATGCATTTATATTTTGGTTATCTTAAATGAATTTTCATTGATGCTTGCAACACCTGTAGGAAAACACATCTATATACTTGAGAGATGAGGGAATGGATGTATTGTTGTTTGGGAATGGATGTATTGTTGTTTTGTTAGTTTTCTTTTCATTATATCTATAACTTCCTTCTTCTGGATGTATTACTCTTAATGCTTGCAACACCTGTAGGAAAACATACATGAGAGTTGACATTTTAATGTATGCTTCTAACTGAATCCAAAGACGAGACATTTGATATTGTAAAATGACTTGCATAATTAAGAGAGTGTCCAAATAAATAGAAGGTGCCTTTTAGGTACCCAAGTGTTAAGGCTCGACAAATCTGCATATATTAAGGAGTCTGATGAAAATGCTCTTGATGGTTCTCACATGCATACAAGAAGTATTGCAAATACGGAAATGCTTTGTTGCCTGCAGGCGGGCCAGCCCGCCCGCCTGCGTGGCACTCCCCCATTGGCCCCCCCCGTTAGCATGGAGCCCACGCCGTTGACCGGCCAATGGGGGAGGGCCACGTGGCGGGCGGGCTGGCCCGCCCGCGGGCCAAATAGCAGCCCCGTTGCAAATAAACGTCAATCTTGTAGGCCTTATTTGGTTCGCGAAAAGGAAAGGAATGGAAAGGAAAGGAAAGGATATTCTAAATTTGTATCTTGATACCAAGATGCATATTCCTATATATCTGCTCTTACTTGCAGCTCTTGTTGCTGCCATATGTTGCTGTTTATGCCACTGCTACTCCTACAACTATTCACCAACCTGCCCACACCCATGAAGGCAACATCCTAGCTACACACAGGCTGCTATTTACTGGTGCGACACTTACCCATAAACCCCTGCATTCCCTGTATCAGTTTGCTGCTGATGCCACCAGCATAACCACTGCCTAATTGTCACGACCCGCTCCCGAATAATCGGATACGAGTCAGACACGCCCAGCCTTCGTCGATGGACACGACGAAGTAAGCTGTACAATACTAAGAAAAACTCCAAGTCACAATGTAATGTAAAGAAACACAGCTTTTATAACGTTCCCAAAATTGATCACCAATATCCATCAAGTCTTTTTAGTACAAAATCAGCCGGAGACAAATCCGGTTAAATAAAATAAAGATACAATAATGAATATCCAAAATACAATCTCCAAAAAATAAAATAAAATGAAAGCTGTAATATTCAGTGCAATCACATGCTCCATGTGGCCTCCCACTCACCTGCAACGTATCCTGTCAGGAAAAGAGCAAATTACAACCCTGATAAGACAATATACAATGTAATCTGTAGTACAGAATACAAGATAAAACCAGAATACCAGAAATAGAAGTGAAACTACGGTACCAGAAATGAAATATAAAACTGCAGGCAATGGACGACAATCAATATGCTAGACAATGAACACGGCTATCAATGTATAAGGCAATGAACACGACAATCAATATGCAAGTGTGACAATTTGAAATATTAAACTAATGTGTGATCGGCTTAGGAGCACAATCAATCAATGAGTCAATCAATTCTACAAGGTACAACTTTATCGCACGTGAAGTGTACGATTAGGCTATCCACAATACCTATGTTGGGTGTGGTCACACAAAAGCTAATATTTCTCCAATCCCCGCAATAATAATGACTCACAAGCAATGAACAATGTACAAGGCAATCGTGTGTATCTCGTATCCGATATGAGAACATGGCACAAGAATGTAAGACAGAAAAATAAAGTACAAGTCGAGACAGTGTACTTGCCTCGGTTTGGTT
This sequence comes from Iris pallida, assembly GCA_029216955.1. Lineage (NCBI taxonomy): Eukaryota > Viridiplantae > Streptophyta > Magnoliopsida > Asparagales > Iridaceae > Iris > Iris pallida. The sequence goes on from JANAVB010031814.1 coordinate 3,904,114, forward strand.
GCACGGGAGTAGTACTGCATGGTTGTAGTGATCACCTGTTATATTTTTTGTATAATTTATTAGGGTTTGAATAATGACATTAGCTAACTAACTTAGATAATTCAACTATTTCTAGATAAGAACAAGTTAACAATATTTAGAAAATATTATAGTTTTTAATCACCATAAATACTCATGAAACCATATACTATATAATTTTAGAAATATTTGGAAAATAATATTAGTTAGATAAAATCCTTTTTGAAATAATTTGCAAAGTAATAGTAATCACTAAAAAAATATAAATTTATATATTCTAGCAATGTATATTTAGTAATTAATATTAACAAAATTAAACCAATATTTACTAACTATCAGCTAAATAAACACTAATTATTAATGTTAACAAGATAACTATTTTTAGAAGGATATATTATAACTATAGAAAAATCATTTATTTGACAAGGGCTAAATATATATTTATTAGGAAAACATTTTTGTAAAGTAATTTACTAAAACATTACTAAGGGTTATTAACAATTTACTTTAGTTAGAAAATGTATAATTTGATTTAGGAAGTATTATTTAGTTAAAACGGTACAAAACAATACTCAGCAATATTTAATAATGATAACCAAACACATTTACTTTATACTAGCAAATTATATGATATTTAGAATAATACTACAATTAAGGAAAATATAAACAATAGAAATTAATAGAACATCATTACTCAAATCTAGCCTAAGCCCACAGTCCAAACTCCAACCCAGTCTAACTGGCCCGGCCTATTTACCAAATCATTTAACACCCAGCTCTGGACTTGAAGCCCAAGTCCAGCCATCCTTAATTTTAAGACAACCATTAAATGGACTCCAGTCCATTAACCCAACCCATAAGACATGGGATTAAGAACTCAACTTCTGAATTGAAAGACCCAGCTTTCAACCAAATTGTTGTTGTTATAATTATTATTCTTAATTCTTTTCTAAACCCACGTTCAACCCAGCCCACTCCATGTTAACCCGGCCCATCCTCTAATCCCTAACCTTATAACCTATCTTCAGCTTCTCTCTCCTCACTTACCATTTCTCAGCCGACAGATCAAAATCCCAATCTCCTTCTTCCTAGCGAACGAGCCTCCCCATTCCCACTTCGTCTTCTTCCTCCCGCTGAAACCCTAGTGCCATGCTCTTCTCCTCCTGGCCAAACCCTAGCATCTAGGTTCTCTCCGTCACTTCTTCCCAATTCTTTAAACTCCAGAACCCTAATCCCCAAACTCCTTCTTCAAGCTCGGGAAATCCTATATCTAGGTTCTTCCTCGATCTTAACTGAACCCTAACCCTAGGTTTACAACTCCGGCCGACTAGCCCCATCCCTAGCTTATTCTTCACTCAGAAACCCTAACCCTAGAAAGAAGAACTATAAACCCTAACTTAGTCCTTCTTCTCCTACTTCACTCTTCTTCTTCTTCCCGCTCCAGAACCCTAGCTCATATCCATCACAGAAATCTCTAAGTGAAACCTAGATCTGAAACCCTAGGTTCTACTTCCATGGCCGCAACACAAAACCCTAGTCTCAGCCCTAATTTCTAACACCAGAAGCAAGAAAAAAGAGAAGGGTCGAGGAGATCGAGACAAAAAGCTCACCGACTGGAGGGGATGTCGATCCATGGCGGATCTGGTGCTCTGGACGACGGAGACGACGGTCGTAGTTCAGATCCCCGGCGACAGCGGCCTACGGTTGGCGGTGGCTTTCTCCAGCTCGGTCGACGAGGTGGCTCTAGTTTAGGCGAACAACGGCGGTCCTCGAGTTCCACGACGGTGAAGCTCTGGTCGGCACAAGCTACGAAGAGGGACGCCGTCCACGAAGGGGTGGCTCACTGCTCAAGGAAGTCGTGGATCTCGAAGTGTCTTCTCGAGTTCCGAAGGGTCACGCAAGAGTGATCGCACGGGATTCGAAGAGATGCCTCGACATGCGAAGCTGGCGCGGTCTGCAGAACTATGGCTCGGCAGTCGAGGAGGTTGCCTCGAGCTCCACAACATTGAGGTGACTCCGGCAATGGTGGCTGGGTGGCGAACGACGCGGCGGCGAGCTCGGTGACGCTCTGGCGAGGGCGCGGTGGCGCACGGCGGAGGAAGGCAGCAGTGCTCGGCCAGATCAGGGGAGAGAGAGAAAAAGTGACGTGTAGAGAGGGAGAGAGAGAGAGTGTCAGAACATTGAAAACCGTATAAAATAATAAAATATTAACTTTGTATTTATAATAAAATACTGTAGTGGAATGAATGTAATTAATACTAGATCTGGGGGTGTATTATACAATGGCAGTTTAGGTAATAAAATTAGATCTGGGGGCTAAATTAAAAATAGTTGTAACAGCTTTCCAAAACAATAAAATTCTAACAGATTTCAAAAATTCAAAATTTTAAAACAGTTTTCCAAATTATTCAAAATCGTTTAAACAGATTTTCAAACAGATTTTCAAATTCAAAGAGGTTCTTCAAATAAAAATGATTTCAAAAGTTTTCCAAATTATTCAAAATCGTTTAAACAGAATTTCAAATTCAAAGAGGTTCTTCAAATAAAAATGATTTCAACAGATTTCCAACAGATTTATTAATTACAATACTACCAACTGTTTAATAAAATAGTTACTGCTTTCTCCAAATAAAAATCATATATTTAAATAATCAGAAAACAACAATTAATCCTTTAACATAATTAACAGTTAATAATTAATTACAAAATTAATTAGTATTAGTAACAATAACATTATTGTAATTTATTGGAAATACACAAATTACTATTATTTAGTAGTTTTGAATATTAGTAGAAAACTTAAATTTTAAACATATCAAGGAAAATCAAATTAATAAACCAATTACAAAAATGAAACAAATTAGTTATTATCAACAATTAATGACTATTCTCCATAAAACAATTAATTGCTACAAATAATTTCTAATTATTAATAAAAGAATATTTAAATTTGAAATGCATTTATCTAACCGATTCAATAAAACATATAAAAAAGAATTTAAAGAAATTTCTAATAATACCAGAAAATAGGTTCAGGGAGTTACAAATCTACCCCCCTTACAAGAAATTTGTCCTCGAAATTTCAAGGGTTTTACAGTGTACAAAATCAATCAAAATTTATTAAAGGCAACAAGAAAACTAAATAATTTATTTATGGAGTAAAAATAACAAGGACTAACAAGTAGTCACTAGACAATACGAAAATAGTAAATGCAAGAAAACTCAAGGATAAGCCTTAAAATAGGCAATACAAAAAATCTAGCTGCTACAAGCAAATAAGGGAGATGTCGGTCCATCCGACTACGCTGAGTGTTGGTCCGCTTCGGTGGACCCTGGGTACTGCTGGTGCTAATATCCCGGTCCCGCTTAAGCTTCGGGTCCATCTCCTTCTCTACTCCCTGAGCAACTTTAAGGATGCTCGCATAGGTAGTGGCCTGACTGATAGCTACTGCATGTCGCAGCTCCCTGGTGAGGCCCTTCTTGAACTTCCAAGCCCTCTCCTTCGGCGTGCTGACAAGGTACTCTGTGAACTTGCTGAGTCGAGTGAACTCCGATGTATACTATGCCACAGTCATACTCTCCTGCTGCAACACCTCAAACTGTATTCGAAGCTCGTCCCGCTCCACATCCAGGAAGAACTTCTCCTGGAACAACAGTTTGAAATCCTTCCAAGAAACCTCGGGCTCTGCTAACTGGGGCTCCTTCCGGTACCAAGCCCTAGCAATGTCGAAAAGTTGCATGCTCGCAACTTCGATCTTCAAATCATCCGGGATTCTCGCTATCTTCAATGACCGCTCAGCAATCTCCAGCCACTCGTCTGCGTAGACTATCCCCTCATTGCCCCAAAAATCTATCGGACAGAGGTACTGATAGTCCTTGGCAGTTCCTGGCCTCGACGGTGCTGGTGCCGGCGGTGTTGGCGGAGCTGGTAGAGCTGGCTCTCTGGTCCTGAGTGCGTCGACGACGGTCGCTCTGAACTGTGCGGCCTGCTGACTCTGAGCCTCTCTAAACTGCGCAGCCTGTTGATTCTGGGCCTCCATGAATTGCTGAAACATGGCCATCATCTGCGTGCCGTCGAACGTCATCGTCGGAGGAAGCGGCTGAGGCAGTGGAATCTGCTTCTGCGCACTGGGTGCAGGCTGCTCACTGGTCCCAGCGTTCGTCGTGGCGATCGTCCTGTAAAAGAAAATAAACTGTTGATTGCTATATCCTAGAAAAATCATAAACTATCCTAAAAATCATAAATAAAATCAAAATTTTAAATTTTAAATATCAATAACCATAAACCATAAACCATAACTATTTTCCGCGGTTCCAATGCTGTGATGAGTTTTATTTAGCTTTCGCTGGTCCCCCAATAACACTTTATAGCCTAAGTGTCATTAGGACAGACCTGCATGGGCCACCACTAAAAACATGTCACGATCCGCTCCCGAATAATCAGATACGAGTCAGACACGCCCAGCCTTCGTCGATGGATACGACGAAGTAAGCTGTACAATACTAAGAAAAACTCCAAGTCATAATGTAATGTAAACAAACACAGCTTTTATAACGTTCCAAAAAATGATCACCAATATCCATCAAGTCTTTTTATTACAAAATCAGCCGGAGACAAATCCGGTCAAATAAAATAAAGATACAATAATGAATATCCAAAATACAATCTCCAAAAAATAAAATAAAATAAAAGCTGTAATATCCAGTGCAATCACATGCTCTATGTGGCCTCCCACTCACCTGCAACATATCCTGTCAGGAAAAGAACAAAGTACAATCCTAACAAGATAATATACAATATAATCTGTAGTACAGAAAACAAGGTGAAACCAGAATACCAGAAATGGAAGTAAAACTACGGTACCAGAAATAAAATGTAAAACTGCAGACAATGGACAACAATTAATATGCTAGACAATGAACACGGCTATCAATGTACAAGGCAATGAACATGACAATCAATATGCAAGTGTGACAATTTAAAATATTAAACTAATGTGGGACCGACTTAGGAGCACAATCAATCAATGAGTCAATGAGTCAATCAATTCTACACACGTGAAGTGTACGATTAGGCTATCCACAATACCTATGTTGGTGTGGTCACACAAAAGCTAATATTTTCCCAATCCCCGCAATAATAATGACTCACAAGCAATGAACAATGTACAAGGCAATCGTGTGTATCTCGTGTCCGATATGAGAACATGGCACAAGAATGTAAGACAGAAAAACAAAGTACAAGTCGAGTCAGTGTACTTGCCTCGGTTTGGTTGCACGGAAGTAATACTGCATGGTTGTAGTAATCACCTGTTATATTTTTTGTACAATTTACTAGGGTTTGAATAATGACATTAGCTAATTAACTTAGATAATTCAACTATTTCTAGATAAGAACAAGTTAACAATATTTAGAAAATATTATAGTTTTTAATCACCATAAATACTCATGAAACCATATACTATATAATTTTAGAAATATTTGGAAAATAATATTAGTTAGATAAAATCCTTTTTGGAATAATTTGCAAAGTAATAGTAATCACTAAAAAATATGAATTTATATATTCTAGCTATGTATAGTTAGTAATTAATATTAACAAAATTAAACCAATATTTACTAACTATCAGCTAAATAAACACTAATTATTAATGTTAACAAGATAACTATTTTTAGAAGGATATATTATAACTATAGAAAAATCATTTATTTGACAAGGGCTAAATATATATTTATTAGGAAAACATTTTTGTAAAGTAATTTACTAAAACATTACTAAGGGTTATTAACAATTTACTTTAATTAGAAAATGTATAATTTGATTTAGGAAGTATTATTTAGTTAAAATGGTACAAAACAATACTTAGCAATATTTAATAATGATAACCAAACACATTTACTTTATACTAGCAAATTATATGATATTTAGAATAATACTACAATTAAGGAAAATATAAACAATAGAAATTAATAGAACATCATTACTCAAATCCAGCCTAAGCCCACAGTCCAAACTCCAACCCAGTCTAACCGGCCCGGCTTATTTACCAAATCATTTAACACCCAGCTCTGGACTTGAAGCCCAAGTCCAGCCATCCTTAATTTTAAGACAACCATTAAATGGACTCCAGTCCATTAACCCAACCCATAAGACATGGGATTAAGAACTCAACTTCTGAATTGAAAGACCCAGCCTTCAACCAAATTGTTGTTGTTATAATTATTCTTCTTAATTCTTTTCTAAACCCACGTTCAACCCAATCCACTCCATGTTAACCCGGCCCATCCTCTAATCCCTAACCTTATAACCTATCTTCAGCTTCTCTCTCCTCACTTACCATTTCTCAGCCGACAGATCAAAATCCCAATCTTCTTCTTCCCAGTGAACGAGCCTCCCCATTCCCACTTCGTCTTCTTCCTCCCGCTGAAACCCTAGCCCCATGCTCTTCTCCTCCTGGCCAAACCCTATCTTCTAGGTTCTCTCCGTCACTTCTTTCCAATTCTTCAAACTCCAGAACCCTAATCCCCAAACTCCTTATTCAAGCTCGGGAAACCCTAGATCTAGGTTCTTCCTCGAGCTTAACTGAACCCTAACCCTAGGTTTACAACTCCGGCCGACTAGCCCCATCCCTAGCTTCTTCTTTACTCAGAAACCCTAACCCTAGAAAGAAGAACTACAAACCCTAACTTAGTCCTTCTTCTCCTACTTCACTCTTCTTCTTCTTCCCGCTCCAGAACCCTAGCTCCTATCCATCACAGAAATCTCTAAATGAAACCTAGATCTGAAACCCTAGGTTCTACTTCCATGGCCGCAACACAAAACCCTAGTCTCAGCCCTAATTTTTAACACCAGAAGCAAGAAGAAAGAGAAGGGTTGAGGAGATCGAGGAGAAAAGCTCACCGACCGGAGGGGATGTCGATCCATGGCAGATCTGGTGCTCTGGAAGACGGAGACGACTGTCGTAGTTCAGATCCCCGGCGACAGCGGCCTGCGGTTGGCGGTGACTTTCTCCAGCACGGTCGACGCGGTGGCTCTAGTTCAGGCGAACAGCGGCGGTCCTCGAGTTCCACGACGGCGAAGCTCTGGTCGGCACAAGCTACGAAGAGGGACGCCATCCACGAAGGGGCGGCTCACTGCTCAAGGAAGTCGCGGATCTCGAAGTGTCTTCTCGAGTTTCGAAGGGTCACGCCAGAGTGATCGCACGGGATTCGAAGAGACGCCTCGACATGCGAAGCTGGCACGGTCTGCAGAACTGTGGCTCGACAGTCAAGGAGGTTGCCTCGAGCTCCACAACGTCGAGGTGACTCCGGCAGTGGTGGCTGGGTGGCGACCGATGTGGCGGCTAGCTCGGTGGCACTCCGACGAGGGCGCGGTGGCGTACGGCGGAGGAAGGCGGCGGTGCTCGGCCAGATCGGGGGAGAGAGAAAAAGTGACGTGTAGAGAGAGAGAGTGTGTCAGAACATTGAAAACCGTATAAAATAATAAAATATTAACTTTGTACTTATAATAAAATACTGCAGTGGCATGAATGTAATTAACACTAGATCGGGGGGTGTATTATACAATGGCAGTTTAGGTAATAAAATTAGATCTGGGGGCTAAATTAAAAATAGTTGTAACAGCTTTCCAAAACAATAAAATTCTAACAGATTTCAAAATTCAAATTTTCAAAACAGTTTTCCAAATTATTCAAAATCGTTTAAACATATTTTCAAACAAAATTTCAAATTCAAAGAGGTTCTTCAAATAAAAATGATTTCAACAGTTTTCCAAATTATTCAAAATCGTTTAAACATAATTTCAAACAGAATTTCAAATTCAAAGAGGTTCTTCAAATATAAATGATTTCAACAGTTTTCCAACAGATTTTATTAATTACAATACTACCAACTGTTTAATAAAATCAGTTATTGCTTTCTCCAAATAAAAATCATATATTTAAATAATCAAAAAACAACAATTAATCCTTTAACATAATTAATAGTTAATAATTAATTACAAAATTAATTAGTATTAGTAACAATAACAATATTGTAATTTATTGGAAATACACAAATTACTATTATTTAGTAGTTTTGAATATTAGCAGAAAACTTAAATTTTAATCATATCAAGGGAAATCAAATTAATAAGCCAATTACAAAAATGAAAGAAATTAATTATTATCAACAATTAATTACTATTCTCCATAAAACATTTAGTTGCTACAAATAATTTCTAATTATTAATAAATGACTATTTAAATTTGAAATGCATTTATCTAACCGATTCAATAAAACATATAAAAAAGAATTTAAAGAAATTTCCAATAATACCAGAAAATAGGTTCAGGGAGTTACACTAATGCTACTGCTGCCTTGCATTCTACAAGAAATCCCTATCTCTGCTATTAGTAGTTACTGCTGACACGATGAAAAAGCTTGTAGTTGACATTATTACAATTGATGTGGAATGTGATACTAGATAACTCTTAGAATGTGGAAGAGCACTGATCAATATCTCTTAAATATCGAGTGATGTGAGTTTATAACTTAAGCAAGAACCACATGGTTCTTTAAGATCAATGAAGCAAGTGTAAGAAGCAAAAATTGACTATTATATCCCATGTCTTTTTTTTCAAGTCCAACGATCCTCCGTTAAGTAATTTCTTTTGAGAAGTCATGTTATCTAACAACATGTGCTGCATGTTCATGTTTGTTGATTTGATCTCAGCTTTCTTTTGTTGTAATCAGCCACTATCCAGCACCCATTTTGTTAAAGTGGCTTCTTGTGCTACCTTGGCAGATCTTTTTACAAGGTTCATTGTATGTAGATCTTATTCTCTCTTAATTATTCCATGAAGGAAAGTTTTCAAAAATAGGTCCATGACCTTTTTTGACCATATATATGGTAATCCTATATAAGAATGAATTTGACCATATATATTGTTATCCTACATAGAATTGAATTTCTAATATATGTAAATCTACATAGGATTAGATTTCTAATATATAATCCTATATAAAATTGGATTTTAAGCCTACATAGGATGAGATTTCTATGGTATATAAAGGAGTCTAAAGGTTCTCCACAAAACATCTCCAAGAGTGCTCAATGTAAGTTGTTGAATAAGTTTAACACAAGTATCTCATTGTACTCAAGTTGTTGAATAAGTACAACATAAGAGAGCTAAAGTTGTTGAATAAGTTCAACAAAAAGTTTGGGAGATTTTTTTATCTTTATGATAGAGAGTTCTTGAGTGCAAGGAGAGAAGTGTTGAGAGCTATTTGTAGGTCCTAAAAAAATCAAGTTGCACCCATCAACAAAGTCATAAAATCAAGAAATACAACTTTCAAATGAACTGCGCAGACATCAGATTGTACATCATTCAGATTGCGCACACTAGACTGCGCACACTTTCAACTACGCAAGTTGACGTAGCCATATCATCATTACCTGACACAATCAAATCTTCTGACAGCTGACAGCACAAAGAGCGAGGAGACTGTTCGTTTATTACGCCGCACAACGCTCGATGACAGCTGTACATACAGCGCAATCTGTTTGCAGCGTAATCCATCCTAGCGCAATCTATCCTAGCGCAATCCAAAGTCAGCGCAATTCATGTGGCGTACTTCATCATGACAACTGACAAAAGTACACGTAACATTCATGCCATCAATTGCTCGTTACGTGGCAATCGTCTGCACACGATCATGCGCATTTCAATCAAATGATGCCATGTGTCCAAGACAGTTGGCCCACGACCAGACAACTGCCTGCGCAGTCTGATGCTGCGCAATCCAGTTCCTGCGCAGTCTGATGCCTGCGTAGTCTAAAAGTTAGTTATTTCCAGAACTCTATAAATAGAGTTTCAAGTCTTCATTCAAGGGGGATCAGACATAAAGTTCAGAAATATCAGAGAGTTCAGGAGTTCTTGCCTAAGTGCTGCTGCATTCTTCCGAGGCTTTTGCTTTCAACTTCAGAGGCTACCGTCTTTAAAGTTTACATCGTCCAGGGGATAAAGCAATCGTCTTCTAGATTAGATTCCTACAGTTGTACTTTCCCAGAATTCTTATAATCTTTACAAAGTTTGTATCAATAAAGTTCATACTTTTGTTTTTGTAAACAAAATGGTGACTCTGCTGGGGACGACTTTCTCCTCCGACGAGGAAGTGACAACTCAATGTGACGTTGCGTCTATCAGAAAGACGCAGAAGACGCTGGTTGTGAAGGTCAACCAGACGGCCTACGAAGCCATGATCAACTCCAGGACCACCCCTCGCACTGCAACAACTTCTGTCACAAGCAAAGTGCGCCCAGTGTGGGTCCCTAAAAATGCTGCGCAATCTGTTTCTTCTGCTAAGAAGACTGCTGCGCAGTCTGCTGATTCTGTCTCTAAGACAGCTGCGCATTCTAATATTTCTGCTATCAAGGATGCTGCACGATCTGCTGTTCCCAGTGCACAAGAGACTTCATATGCTGCCCTATCAAGGTGCAAGACTCCTCTGCCCCTGGCGCAGTTGGCTGCCAATCTTCCTGCGCAAACCAACACTCCAGCAACTAGAGTGCACCCCAAACATTCTGTGGCCAGAACTCCTGATGCGCAAACCACACTGTATGGCCAGAACCAGAAAGTCATCTGCCAAATACTCTCCTGCGCAACCTGCCAGTGCGCCATCAACCCATGCGCAAACTGTGTCTGCACAATCCAAGAGAGAGAGAGCCCTTTGGCTAATCTCTCCTCTTCTCACAACAAGGAGAAAAGCTTTGCTCCTCTCCAGCACCCTGCTGCTCCTGCACAATCCACTGGGGGTAGTCTTTTGGCTATTCCTTCTCCTCCTCAGAACAAAGGAAAAGGCCCTTTGGTCTTTTCTCAAACTTCCTCGTCTCTTGACTTGGAAGACAACAGAGGGAAACGCTCTTTAGCTAACCCTTCTTTACAAAACAAAGGAAAAGGCCCTTTGGTCTTTTCTCAGTCTTCTTCGGTCTTTGTCGTAGAAGATCGCACTGAACGTGCCTCGACATCAGTCAGTATAAAAACTCTTTCAAACAAGGATTCTTCTCTCCATGTTAAAAGAACTTGTACTGTTCAAAGAGGTATTCTGCATACTCCGGTAGCAGAATTCCAAGATCTCCCAACTCTCAAGATCTCCCACTCAAGACAGGGAAAATTGCTGGTGTCTCAGACGGAAACCCCTAGGGGTGAGTTTGCTGATCTAAGAACTTATCTCAACAGGCCAACTTCGGTGAAACGTAAACAGCCAATGCCGAAGACCAAACATCATCAAAAGCAAACTTCCAGGATCAAGAATTCGGACACTTATGCCAATGAAATGCACTTTCCTGTACACTCAAGGGAAAAAACATTTAAAGAATCGGAACCATATTTTGAATGTTATTAAAGAACATATCCCTCGAACTTCTTCTCGTCCCATTGCTGTTCCCGATCTCCGAGAACACCTCTAGCAAAAGTGGGACAACGCTTCAACACTTCCAATTCAATCAAGTGATCATCATCATTGTAATCACAAAGTGGTCATCAAGTGTTGTTGTCAAACAACAAGACGATCTGTCTTTGACCGTTTGAACTTTTCAAACTCAGAACCTATGTCGGAAGATGAAAACGAAGTTTTGTACGCTTCCGTCAACATGACTTCCAGAGACACTGGGAGTAGGAAGTGCTCTAAGCACGGCAAGTCTCGTCGGCCCAGCCAGCGGTATTTGGATCTACTTCAAGAATCCTCTGAAGGAGTATTTCAACATACTCGGTCCCGAAGCCGAGATACAATCGGTCATAGGAATCTTCAAAATCCTTCCGAACGCCTTCTTCCTTCTCACTCAGGAGATGATTCTTTCTCCGACTATGATGCATACAACGAAAGCTCAGAGCAGACAGTGTCCTCCATTGTACCCAGAGAAGTGACAGCTTATGTTGTCAATGAAGATCCTGATGTTTCCAGTTCAGCTAGTCAAGAACAAAGAATTGCTGCACTAGAAGATAAGCTGAAGACCATGGCAAAAATGGTCGTAAGTATGCATTCTATCATTGTGGCCCAGCACACAGTGCTACCGACCGTACCGCCTGCAAATCCTGAAATCATAGCATCGTCGGTGCCTGTTAATGCAGGGCTGGAGGTAGCATCTCTTCCAGTCCCTCATGTACAAGTCCAACCTATACCCAGTCAGTCAGGTGTTGGGGGTAGTGCTTATCATGCTGTCCCTCCTCCTAACATCGTGGTTCAACCTGCTCCTTCTACATCAGTGGAAGATGCCAATGAAGCTGTGAAGCTCCTGCAAACTCAGTTTGAAGCTTTCAAGGAGAAGGACAACTTGCAGAGATTGGGGATTAAGCAACCTTACCCAGTTGAATGGAAGGAAGTTCCGTTTTCTCCGAAGTACAAGATCCCAACCATCTCGCTGTTTGATGGCAGCACTTCTCCCAGTCAGTTCATTAACCACTTTGAGGTTATGACTGTCCAACTTCAACCAAATGACGCTCTTTTTACCTGAGTATTCGTCGGCTGTTTAGCCGGCATAGCATACGATTGGTATAGAAGCTTGCCCGATGGTTGTATCACCTTCTTCTCTGGCTTAAAACAAATCTTCTTAGAACAATTTTATGAGGGAATCAATGACATGACTATGTCAGCCCTCAATAAAATTAAATAAAGGCACAATGAAACTGCTGAGAGCTTCATTGAAAGATTCTGCCGGGAAGCTTTGAAAATGCCTCCTGTAACTCCAGCTGCTGTTACCATAGACACCTGCAAGGCAAATCTATTGCCTATTATCAGCATGTGGATGGGGTCTACTCAGTTCCAAGATTGGCCATCCTTCATTGTCAACGCTAAAGCAGCTGAAGTTAGCGCCGACAAATTCAAGCAGCTAGGGGTACAAATGTCTAACCCCGACCGGGATGAACATCAAACATCAGGTGGTGGCAATCGCCAGAACAACCGCAAAGGAAAAGAAACTTTGAATATCAATTTGAACAAGAATAAAGAATCTCTGGCGGTCAACGTAGCTCCTCCTACGTCCACTTCTACTCCTTCAGCACCTCCACCGAGAGAACCTCGTTCTAAAGTAGAATATTCTTTTGACGAGAATGACACATCGAGCATCTTTGATTGCTTAATCAAAAGCAATAAAATCCAACTTCCAGATCCAAAGAAGCCCGATGAAGTCGGTAAGACTGATCATCCCAAGTACTGTGTCTATCACAGGTTCATCGGACATCCTACTCGAGCATGTTATGTGCTCAAAGGCAAAATTCAGGAGCTGGTCAACGCTGGCGTTGTCACTCTACAATAAGACGAGAAGACTGCTACCGCAAACATGGTCTCAGTCCAATTTGGTGACTTTTTGCCCCAGATGGTGCAGCATGGCGTTATCCCTATTCCCAAAGCTACTCTTGAGATTGAGAATTTCCCTCCTCCACGAAGTGAATGTCTCGTCTCCTTGTCTCTTGACAATGGCGAGATTATGTGGATTCATCCGGATCTTGCTTCAGAATTTGAACTTCCCTCTTCTTTCAAGAAGAAAGACCGTTCCAAGGACAAGACAAAGATTTGCAATATGGTGTCTTTTGACCCCATAGTTGATGAGGAAATCCTTTTGGGCACCAGATCAGGGAAAGCTTATCTAAAGGATTACCCCGAAGCCCAAGAGAATCCTGCTTCTTCCTCTGAGCCTGCTCCAGTGCAGTCTGTGTCCACTGAGGATATTTCTTCTACATCCTCACCGGTTGTGATACCCATTCCTCCCAAGCCGGCGGTCACTGACAAAGGCAAACAACAAGTCCGCTTCGAGAAACCTTTGAAGAAGACATCTCCTTCCAGACTCGAGAAGCCTTACAACTTTGATATCTTAGCTCAATTAGCCAATACACCGGCCCGGCTGTCAATTTTCGAGCTCTTGTGCCTCTCCAAAGAGACTCGAAAAACTCTGAGAGAAGCTCTCATGCAAGCTGAAACCTGTTTAGCCCTGCTAAAGAAGCCAAAAGCAGAACCAGTCTCTTGCCTCCATTGTCATAGCATGCTGGAGTTAATTCCAAACATAACTTTCACACAAGATGACATGTTGATGGAAGACAACAGGCACGATCGTCCTCTCTACTATACAGGATATGTCGACTCGATGAAAGTCGATCGTATTTTGATAGATCCAGGGTCTGCTCTCAGCATTATGCCAAAGACAATATTGGATGCGCTGAAAATCCCAGTGCATAGGCTCTCCAGTACAATTACTATCATCCTTGGGTTCAATCAGGGAAGGAGTGAGCCTCTGGGCAAGATTCGCCTAAAACTCCAAATAGGCAATCTTCGTATTAAGGTTACCTTCTACATCATTGACAATCATGGTTGTTCCTACAATGCTTTATTGGGAAGACCATTTTTGCATGAGCATAACATTGTCCCTTCAACTCTCCATCAATGTTTTAAATATATTGATGACAATGGAGAGATACAAAAGGAGGTTGCTGATCTCTATCCTTTCAAAGGCGTCGAAGCATATTGTAATGATGCTCGTATGTACAAGAACGAATTCATGAAGGTTGTCCTGTCTCTGGACACTGAAGAAGAGCAAGAAATAGTGCCTAATGACACCCTCATAATTCCTGTCAAAGGGCGTGTTTCTCGTCCTCAATCCTCCAAACCACTGGCTATCCACTTGCCAGTTCAGAAGCAATCAATTGATGATCAAGATCATAGGGAGCTCACCTCTTCTGAGCCGCTTGTTATCGACTTACGTCGTAACAAGGATAAAAAGCAGCTCACTTCTTCTGAGCCACTTGTTATCGATCTACCTCATAACAAGGACAAATGGGAGCTCACCTCCTCTGAGCCGCTTGTTATCGACCTCCGTCGTAACAAAGCTAATCCTCCTCCACGTTCTTCTTCTCTCCCTCTTATAATCAATCTGACTAAGCCTGCTAAGGCTAAAGGTCCTGCTGTAAATACAAATTTATAAATCAATGAAAAAACATCTACTTTCTAGTATACTGATGTCATTTATCATGCTAAACGCTATTTGGATATGTTAGATAGCTTTCAGTCATTTACAATGGGAGTTGTGCAATCTCTTCAAACTGAAGTTTCATTTGAATACCCAAAGGATTCATATCGTATTGTTCCCGCTCGTAAGAAAGGCGAGAGTCCAATACTTTTTAGTAAATGACCTGAACAACATTTCAGCTATACGGATGATAGCAAAGTTAATGACACGGGGCATCTTCAACTCCGTCGTTACAATCAACAATCAAAAGACATCATCCGAAAGATGGGTTATGACTTCAAAAGTGGCCTCAACTACGACAAGGGTAGAAGAACTCCTATCCGTACGACCGTTCCGAAAGGAAAGTCAGAGATGTACTACAGCAGGACCAAAAGAGGTCTCGGATATGCTTCTCCTCCAGTGTTATCCCCAGCAGGCTCTGAATCTGATAGTGAAGAACGTTTTAACTCTTCTGATTCTAGATCATGGGATTCTGACACCAGTATTGGTCAAGTTCATAGGTTAACTGTATCTTCTAACATGGTCTCCGTCGAACTTCCATAAGGCTATGACAAGGATATTGAAGAAAATCCTGAAGCAGATCCTTGGGCTCAACGAATGGATACCCAGTGGGAACTCCGATTCGAACAAAGGGAACCTCCTACCGAAGATCAATTAGTTCAAGTTGATATAGGAGAGAGCGGGTCACCTCGTCCAATATTCATCAGCAAGAACCTTCCAGAGGCGGATAAACAAGAATTAATTCTTCTGATTAAAGAATACATTGATGTCTTTGCCTGGAGTTATGAAGACATGCCAGGACTGGATCCTAAAGTTGCTACTCACAAATTGAACATTCTGCCAAATGCAAAACCGGTCAAACAACAACAACGGCGTTTTAAGCCAGAAATGATGGACGCAATCGACGATGAAGTCAAGAAGCTCATCGCTTATGGCTTTATTCGAGAAGAACAATATCCTGATTGGATAGCTAATGTTGTCCCAGTTCTAAAGAAAACTGGCAAAGTTCGAGTCTGCATCGACTTCCGGGATCTTAATGAAGCATGTCCAAAAGATGAATTTCCTCTCCCTATCACGGACGTCATGATCGACAACACCTGTGGATTTGAAAGAATATCTTTCATGGACGGATTCTCCGGATACAATCAGATTCGGATGAATCCTGAAGATGAAAAGCATACTTCTTTCCGTACTCCTCGTGGAGTCTACTGCTATACTGTGATGCCGTTTGGTCTCAAGAACGATGGTGCAACATATATACCAACGAGCAATGAGTACCATCTTTCAAGATCATCTATGCAAGACTGTCGAATGCTATGTTGACGATATTGCTGTCAAAAGTCGTTTAAAGGAAGATCACATCCAAGACTTGAGAACTATCTTCAACCTCAGGCGCCAACATCAACTCAAAATGAATCCCACCAAGTTATTCTTGGGTGTCTCTAGTGGCAAATTTCCCGGCTTCGTCATTACCTCTAAGGGTATACACGTGGATCCCGAGAAGATCAAAGCCATTCAAGAGATGCGTCCTCCACGCAACCTAAAAGAGCTACGAGAATTCCAAGGTCGACTTGCGTACATCGGAAGATTTATTTCGAATCTGTCTGGACGCTGCAGACCATTCACTCAACTCATGAAGAAGGGTGTATCTTTCGTTTGGACTGAAGAATGTCAACGAGCATTTGATGACATCAAGCGGTATCTCATGAATCCACCAGTCTTGGTGCCACCAATCTCTGGCATACCATTCTTAATGTATGTCCGTGCTATGGACCATTCATTGGGTACTTTACTTGTCCGAAAGAACAAAGAAGGCCACGAACAAGCTATTTATTATCTCAGTCGTACTATGATTGGTGCTGAACACCGTTATAGTCCGGTCAAAAAAGAATGCCTAGCTCTTATGTTTGCTGTTCAGAAGACTCGACATTACATCATTGGCCAAACTATTCATGTCATATCCCGAGTTAATCCTCTTCGGGTATTGATGAAGAAGCCCAGTACACTCAATTCTCGGCTAGCTACATGGGCCATTCTGTTAGCCCAATATGACATGGTATATGTTCCTCAAAAATCTGTCAAAGGTCAAGCACTGGCGGATTTCTTAGCAGCCCATCCTGTTCCAGAGACATCCAAACTCTACGATAAAATTCCAGACGAGACATTGGAATCTAATGCAGTCTCCGAAGAATTTCCTATTTGGCGCCTATTCTTTGACGGTGCTTCCAGGATTGGACCCAATGGTGCCACTGTCGCAGGAGTTGGAGTTGTTCTCGTCTCTCCGGACGGGTCAGCTATTCAAAGAGCATACTTCCTAGATGAGCCTTGCTCCAATAACGTGGCAGAGTACAATGCTCTACTCATTGGCCTCCAGCTAGCCAAACAACTAGACGTCGAGTATCTTGAAGTCTATGGTGACTCTAAGTTGGTTGTTAACCAGGTTAGAGGGACTTATGAAGTTCTCCATCAAGATCTAGTACCTTACTTTGAAGCAGAAATCAACATGGCTACATCATTCAAAGCCTTCTTTATCGAATATGTACGTCGAGCTTGCAATACTGAGGCAGATGCTTTGGCTAATCTTGCAGCAATCTTAGCCATCCCTATCAAAAGACAACAGGTAGTGCATCTCTAATCGGGAATTGTTCTGCGTCAAAAACAATCATAATATTGAGTTTAGTAATCTTACTGAAGCCAATGTTATCAGTGAAGATTGGAGAGCTCCCTTCATTGACTTCGTAGTTCATGACATACTCCCTGAAGATCCCAAAGAAGCTACGAGTATTTGTCGAAGGTCTCTACGATTCTATTACAATCAGACCACTAAGACTCTCTACCGGCGGACTTATGACGGCTTACTCTTACACTGTCTTGTTGGTGATGAAGCAAAGCAAGTACTGCGTGAGGCTCACGATGGTGTCTGCGGAGCACATCAACCCGGTCCTAAGCTACAGGATCGTATCCGACGCATGGGTTACTATTGGCCCTCTATGGTATCTGATGCCATCGAATTTGCAAGGAAATGTCGAGCTTGTCAAATCTACGCAGATTTTATTCATCAACCTTCAGAATTTTTGCATCCGACGGCTGCTTTATGGCCTTTTGAAGCTTGGGGCATGGACATCATCGGTCCCATCAATCTTTCTTCTTCTAGAGGACATCGGTTCATACTGGCAATAACCGACTACTTCTCTAAATAGGCTGAAGCTATACCATTGGCTGAAGTCAAGACCAGCAGCGTCATCAACTTCGTCAAACACCATGTCATCTATCGATTTGGTGTACCACGAAGAATCATCCATGACAATGGACCACAATTCATCAGCCAGAAGTTTACGAGATTCTGCGATGATCATCGGATTGACAATGTTGCTTCTACAACCTACAATCCTGCTGCTAATGGCTTAGCCGAAGCTTTCAATAAAACCATTATCAAGCTCCTCAAAAAGTTTGTGTCTACTAATAAACGAAACTGGAGTAAAAAGTTTGGTGAATGTCTTTGGGCCTATCGAACTACGGTCCGCAATCCCACAGGCTTTACACCTTTCTCTTTGGTGTACGGTTGTGAAGCAGTTCTTTCTCTGGAACTTCAAATTCCTTCTTTAAGGATTGCCATTGCTAATGAACTCACTACAGAGAACAATGATCTTCTTCGACTTCAAGAGTTAGAAGCGCTCGATGAGAAGCGGCTATTAGCTCAACAACATATTGAGTTATATCAAGCCCGCATCTCAAAGACTTTTAACCGTAAAGTTAAAGTCAGAGCCTTTCAGCAAGGAGAACTTGTTCTGACAGTAAGACGTCCTATGACTATGACCCACTCGAGCAAAGGCAAGTTCGATGCGAAGTGGGAAGGGCCTTATATTGTCAGCAAAGTCTTTTCAAACGGAGCTTATCAACTTTCAGAGTTGGATGGTCGAGTTGCAATGATGCCTATCAATGGCAAATTCCTCAAGAAATACTATGTATAAATGTAACAGAGATGTTATATAAATATGATCAGACAGTTTATAAATTTGATTTTTATTTTATCATAAACGATGTTACATGATATCAAGGAAGGTCATTATCATCCTTCTCAACATTGGGACGTGGACCACTTCCATCCTTATTAAAGACATAATCAGCAAAAGAGCCGAGAACATCCTTGCTCGAGCCTACCAGGAACTTACAAGCAGCCATCCTCATGACCTCTTTCTTTTCAGTCTTTCCTGGTTCAAGCAGAAAGTCCAAGATATCCCACGATGGTTTGGGTGCAGACGAACCTTCGCCTACTTCTGCCTGCTTTGGATGGATTAGATCGGCAGGACGTTCTTCAGTGTCCACTTTAATCTTCAGAACAATTTCAGCCTTCTTGGATGCATCTCCGGACGACATCTTTATGTTGAAAAGTGGAAATGATCATTCCTTCCAGATTTCTGTTCTATTTATAGGCGAAGATTCTCAAAACAACGAAACGACACATTCATCTGACGGTTCACCCGTTCATTATCATCATCTGACGTTTCATCCGTTCATTATCATCATCTGACGGTTCACCCGTTCATTATCATCATCTGACGGTTCACCCGTTCATTATCATCATCTGACGGTTCATCCGTTCATTATCATCATCTAACGGTCCACTCGTTTATTATTATCATCTGACGTTTCATCCGTTTATTATCATCATCTGACGGTTCACCCGTTCACATTCATCCGACGGTTCACCCGTTCATTACATTCATCTGACGGTTTGCCCGTTCATTAAATTCATCTGACGGTTCACCCGTTCATTCCATCCATCCGACGGTTCACCCGTTCATCTAACGGTTCACCCGTTCATTTAATTCATTTGACGGTCCATCCGTTCATCCCGACGATTCATTTTGTTCATTTATTTCATTCACACCTTTTTGACGATTCATTTTCGTTCATTATCCATATCAGCAACTTGTTGTCCTCGATTAAGTTGTCTATTGAAATAATAATATTCGACAAATTATATTCTGCCATGTCCACATTACCTCTGAGCAGATATAATGAATATGATTATTTTTTAAAATCGAGAAATATATCATGTCCTGTACCTCTGAATATATTTTCTATCTCTATTATTTATATCTGAACAAGCTATATGCAACAAATAATAGAGCCACAACAAAATATCTTTTTATTTGATTGAAATTTAAGACATTACAAAAACATACATGCTGCAAAAGACAAGAAGATACAAGATATCTTTCTATTTAAGCTGGTGGTGTCATCAAGCCGGTTATCTGTTGCCTCAGAGTCTGCAGTCGTTCTTCGCGGGATTCCATCACTCTCTTCCTGGCTTCTTCCATCCCAGATTTTTCGTTGAAAGTTGGCATGGTTACCATTCTGCGAGTGATTTCATCATTATGAGCTGCGGCATATTCGTCTCTTTCTTGGGTTATAGCACCAAGTTGTTGGATTGCAGTTTGATGCTCGGTAACCTCATCTTCCAATTCTTCTTAGAGACGGACAATCTCTGCTCTCAGTTCAGCAATTCTTCTCTCTTTTCTTTCTGCAGTAGATGTCACCGATTCCCCCTTGGAATTGTACTCAGCAGATTTAGTAGCAAAAGCATCCAAGAGAATCTAGAAATTTACTCTCTCAATTGCAGCTTCCTGAGCCATCCGTTCAAATTCCGCTTGAACTAAGGGTTCTACCTCCCCCTTATTGAGCTCTTTGTAGTTCTTTATTGAAGTCTTTAGCTCATTTAGTATGTGTTCAAGAAAAGTGGCCTGAGGCTCGTCACCTTGCTCGCGGATAGCATAAATTAAGAAAGAGGTTGGACCTCTAACTGTGTAAAAATCAGCATCCTCTTTTTCCATCACCCTATTGATCAATGGTCCCAATGAATCGAAGCAAAATTTGGTGAATGATTGGATGACGAATTGATTGGTCGCCAGAGCACCAGGAGTCGCAGCAACTCTTATTGATGATGAGGCAGTAGGACGTTCAGTTTCTCGGACAGTAGGTTCTTTGAATAAAGGAGCAAGAGTGGAGCTGGTCGCTCCTCCTGGTTGTTCCTCTGCAAAATTAAATACTGTCATTTTGCTTGTCATTTGCTATTGTCGAAGAGAATCAAAAATAAAAACAGTCTTACCATGATTCGATTCAGCAACAGGCCTATCATTTGTTGGGACAGATTCTTACTGAGCAGAAGTAGCCTCAGACACTATTTCCTGACTACTTCCTGCTTCGGAGCCACAGGATAAATGGCGACTGCTACTAGCAATTGTCGTCGCAGGCACTATGTCCATGCACACTGGAGGAGCTGAAGAAGACCCAAGTTCTGTAGGGATAAGAATAAAGATGTTAGCTGTCAATCTATTAAAAGAAAATTGCTAATTTTATTCTATACCTTGGAGATCAACAGCAGGAGTTTCCTCCAGGGCCGCTTCTTCATCTGCTATCTTTTCTGGAGATGCTTGTACCTCAACATCCTTTTCAGGATTCAAGGTATCATCAGCGTCTTTAGGAGATATCTGCACCTCAACGTCCTTCTCAGGATCTAAGGTGTCGTCAATAGCTACAGGAAAGACATGCTCTTCATCGTCCTCTTCAGGATCATGTGTATCCTCAATATCCTCAGATGATGAACTCTCCTCATTGTCATCTTCCTCCGGTACCTCCCCACTGGCAGTTGCAGCGGTTTGATCAATGAAATCCTGTGAGCCGAAGTCACAGTCATATAAAGCCTCGATCATCAAACGATCCTCTTTCTCGCGGGTTGCTCCTGGTGTAGCAGGAGGTTGAGTAGTATCCATCATCGGTAAAGGGGATTGCAAAGCTTCATGCTCTGTCTCAGCAATATTTTCTCTGGGCTCTACGGCCTCATTTCTCTCTTCACTCTGCTCGATCTCTTCCCTCCGTTCTGGACTGGGAGTTTTATGCCCAGACTCAGAAACAGGGGTAGGAGATGGCATGGTGATTCCAGCCGCATCGTTTATCACTACCGAAGACAAAATTTGCCTTGGAGGAGAAACTGTTCTCTTCTTTCTTTTATGAGCTAGCTTCTTCCTTCTATGTAGAGGCCTCTCAGGACTCTCTACGTTTACTACCTCGACCTGTTTCTGAACAGAGGTCGGTGTAGTTGCTTCATCTTGAGTGGACTCGGCCAATTGTCTGGATTACGATCTGGTGGTAACCTTCTCTGAAGAATGTTCCAAGATCAATTTCTTTTTCACAGCTGGGGAAGAAGGCTCTTCTCTCCTTCACTTCTTCTCCTTGACTGGAGACTTAACAACCTTCAGAGAAATTCTTAAAGGTTGGTTAACTTCCTCAGGGAAATTGGCTTCCCTGGAAGCTTCTAATGGATCGTCCATTGGCTTATGTTCTTCATCGTTATTGGGAGCTAATGTGTCAGTCGCTCTTTTCTTCAGACGATTTGCTGTTGCAAAACTATCAACGAGTCTATAGTTTTCAGTAAATGTATTTGCAGCTGTATAAGATTGTGAATAAGTATACAATATTCTTGGACCATCAGTTCTGTTTGGCATCGAGAACACAGTCTTTGTGTCTCGAGCATTGTAGTAAGCCCAGGCCCGGGCTTACTACAATGAAATTGGTCATATCCAAACTGACGAGCGAAGCGGCTCGGCAGATATGGTTCAAGGAAGCATTCTTCTTCAAATATGTATACTAGATGTGATGGTCTGATTGTCTTCAGCCATTCAAAAGATACTCGACCTATTGGTTGTCTCCCAAGGTCAATCAGATTTGCTGCCATATTCTCATAACCAGTTGGAGGGGGAGAGCAAAGAAAATTCTATCCTTTGTCGAGGTTCAGAGTTCGTCTGCAGTCCCTCAGACTAGTGTATATCCATCTGCTCTGTGAGAATCTGCATAGAAAACTGCCACCAACTGCACCCATGGCAGGGTTCATTAAAGATGGATGATGCAAGAGCAACCATCCGAATAAGTATGTGTAAGGTAACTCCAGTCTAGGAAAGTTTACCTTATCACCCTTGTATTTAATCATAAGATCAACATACAGACGAAGACCCGCGTTTATACTGCAGGTCATCGCTGAAAGTAAGTCCATCCGGTAGCCGAAGACTAACCGGACAGCAGCAAAAAGAACACCACGATGGAAGCGGTCTACAGCACTTGCTCCAGGCACAATGAATCGACGTAGCCAATACGTCAAAAATCCTGCTAGCTGGGCTTGTTTGGACATGGACCTGTAGCCCATTCTTATAAAGCTTTCTACAAATTCTCCAGCCTTAAGAGGAGGATATTGGTGTTCATCATCAACTCTGATATCCATCCTCTTATTCTCCTCCATCAGCTTTAGCACTTCACTGTTACTGAGGGGATGGAAGAAATCAGGGTTGCAGGAGTCATAATCTTTTGTCTTTTTCTCAATAATATGGTTGAGAAAAAGATAAGTCAACCATTTGGATGAATAGCATGTGCCAGAAGAGCCACTTTGGTAATACAAAGAGCATATGTTATAATGGCACAAAAGCTCATCAAAGACTTCCACCATCTTTGAATTCTCTTGACGAAGTCTATCTAACTCGTCATTGGTCGGGACGTACTCCTCGTAAGGCAAATCACCCATTGGTAAATATGAGATATACTTCATCTCATGAAGAGCCAAGCCCATCTCTCCGCAGGGCGTCATAAACGTCCCTGTCCTGTAGTTGTACCTCTCTGCCAGAGCCAAAAACAGATGAGGATTTGGAAAGAAGTCGTATACAGTGGCATGTACCGCATTATACAGCTCAATTTCTCTGAGTTTATCTTCAAACTGGACCAGTATCCGGTTAGCTATGCAGCTCCATCTTTTGATGTCTGGGTTTACCAGACCTGTCAACCGGATGTCTTGATCCGGATATTTATCCTCTGCTTTGGCATACTCGTTGGCGAAAATCGGTGTCCTTATCGGTAGCAATAAAGACGAGTTCTCGGAGGGGAATACAACCTGGCTTCAACCCCCTCAATAAAGTGCTATGTCGTTCGGAAGAGCTGTAGAACATGTTCCTATTGTTCGGACCTTTCTTAACACAGATCTTTTCGGTCCGTGCCTGTTGCAAGGGAGTGATGTCCCATTCCATCCTCCTAGGATGGCTCGCATGAGCATATCTTGTTAGAGGAAGACATCTCGCTAGGTCTGGTAACTTGATCAATTTCTCCTTCCATTGGAAAGTTCTCGACTCAACTCTAGGTCTTGGTTGAGAACTTTTATCAATAGCGTCTCCGAAGAGGAACATAGGCTTCCTATGAGTGACAACGTCAGCAGATTATAAAGGTTGTCCATTTATCAGACTTTGCAAAGTCTCGTTATCCTGTGCTATCAAAATAGTCTGACGAGAAGATGGAAGGGCATATTGTGGAAAGTGCACATGAGATAAGTCTTCTTTGAAATTTGGCTCAGCTAAAGTTCTAATAAATATTTCATATTCAGGATCTTCTCTGGTGTCAACTGCATCAAATAGAAAAATCATAATTCAGTACAAATCAAAGTAAAAAATTTTGTCATCAGATTGCACAAACATCAGATTGCACAAACATCAAATAGCGCAACCATCAGATTATGCAACCATCAAATTGCACAACTATCAGATTACGCAACTATCAGTTTGTGCCGGCATCAGATTGCGCTGGCAATCTTGCACAAATCAGCAGATTGCGCTGACTTTTGCCAGCACAGTTCAACCGATTGCACAAGAAGATATTCTTCATAAAAATGAAGAATAACTAGTTCGTGCAACCAAAACCCTAAAAAAGGTGGCGCAGTATGATCACATCTCTAAAAAGAGATGGATTTTGAAGATCAGTGAAGTCAAAAAGCCCTAAAAAGGGGTTTTCGATTGGGTTGCCTACCGCACAAAGCAGGGTGCGCAGTCTCGTGACGGGAAGGACGAGACGCAACCCTAGCCGAAGACTCGGCGGGGGCCTTGCCATTATCGACGGCAGAGGATCGTTTTGGGGCCATGTGATCGACGGAGAAGAAGGCTGAAGTCGGGATGAGCTCAGAAATTTCTCTCTTTCAAACACAAGAAAGCAAGTAAAGAATAAATCGAAGGATCGAGAGAACTATTTATAGTTTTTCAAAAAGAAATGGCCGCCTCAGATTGTGCCGAAAAAGCAGGGGCTGATTCATCCGATTGTGCAGACAGCTCGACATATGCGCAACTTGATTTAAAATTCAAAATTCAAAGTATTTCGAAACTTTGAATAAATTCAACTTTCGAAAACTTTAAAGGGGGTCTTGTAGGTCCTAAAAAATCAAGTTGCACCCATCAACAAAGCCATAAAATCAAGAAATACAACTTTCAAATGAACTGCGCAGACATCAGATTGCGCATCATTCAGATTGCGTATACTAGGCTGCGCACACTTTCAACTGCGCAAGCTGACGTGGCCATATCATCATTACCTGACACAATCAAATATTCTGACAGCTGACAGCACAAAGAACGAGGAGACTGTTCGTTTATTGTGCCGCACAGCGCTCGAGGACAACTGTACATGCAGCACAATCTGTTTGCAGCGCAATCCATCCTAGCGCAATCTATCCTAGCGCAATCCAAAGTCAGAGCAATTCATGTGGCGCACTTCATCATGATAACTGACAAAAGTACACGTGGCATTCATGCCATCAATTGCTCGTTACGTGACAACCGTCTGCACACGATCATGCGCATTTCAATCAAATGATGCCATGTGTCCAAGACAGTTGGCCCACGACCAGACAACTGCCTGCGCAGTCTGATGCTGCGCAATTCAGTTCCTGCGCAATCTAACTTGCGCCATTCAGAATAACTAAAAGTTAGTTATTTCCAAAACTCTATAAATAGAGTTTCAAGTCTTCATTCAAGGGGGATCAGACATAAAGTTCAGAAATATCAGAGAGTTCAGGAGTTCTTGCCCAAGTGCTGCTGCATTCTTCTGAGGCTTTTGCCTTCAACTTCAGAGGCTACCGTCTTCAAAGTTCACATCGTCCAAGGGATAAAGCAATCGTCTTCTAGATTGGATTCCTACAGTTGTACTTTCCCAGAATTCTTGTAATCTTTACAAAGTTTGTATCAATAAAGTTCATACTTTTGTTTTTGCAAACACTATTGTAATTCCTTTTCTTCTTTATAGTGCAACAAAATTACCCTTGTCTGTGGAAGTAGGCATCTTGGCCGAACCACGTAAATTATCATTTTTATGGTTGTGAATTTTCTCTTATTTCTTGGATTTATTTCTGCTGTGCCCCAACAAATTGGTATTAGAACTTTGGGAGTCTAGCAAGGTATCCGACAAAGTTCTTAGAGAAAGTTAATTGGGTAGATTCTTGATATGGCTCCGTCAAACAGGATCGGAAAGTATGAAATTAAGAAGCTCAATGTGAAGAATGATTTTGGATTTTGGAAAAGCCAGATGAATGACGTTTTCATATCTCAAAAGCTTCACAAAGCTTTACGGGAAAAATCCAAGAAGCCCGCTAACATGACCATTAAATAGGGGAGATATGCCTACCGTTATTGAGAAACAAGAGCAAGTAGGTGCCAACACTGTCATCGTCGAACCTCCTTTGAATTGGCCACCTTGTACTATTGTTGAGGAGGAGGAGCAAACATGAGTATTGTTCGACAACAACGAACAACTAGAAGATCAAGTGATAGGTAATAATAATCTTAACATCAAACATATTTGTGGCATTAATATCATTGAAGTTAAACTTCAGGATTTTAATATTATTATGCATTAATTATTTTTATGTTGGTCTATTTTATAGGTAGACCCGAATTCCAGTCAGGAGGAGAAGAGACAAGTCTGTGGTCCTACTTTAATGCATAGTGGACGGGCAGAAGATGGTGGCATTCTAGAGATTCATGTCAATAATCTTGGCCAACCAATTGAGGAAACATGTTCTAGACTTGCTTCAAATTTAGGGGTTCTAGCAAGAAATGTCCACCTAGCACCTTTAACTTACCTTGATTGGAGACATGTACTAGACATTGGAAAGAACGCAATTTAGACTCATAATAAGGTGAAGTAGATGAATGGCCACCTAGCAATATTAAATTACTTTATATCGCAATTTACATATGTGCATAATTACATGACTTTTTTTATATTTCATTTAAATAGGAAAATACAAATGCCACGGACCAGACAAAAAAATTTATGATAGCGTCTGTCGGAAGAAAATGGAAGGAGTGGAAGGCTGAAGTAAAGCGTCAGGGTTATACTAAGTATAAGACTAATGAGGAACGGTTGAAGCATTGCCCACATGGGTCGAGGAAAATCAATGGCCAAGACTCATCTACTACTGGGATTCTGATAAGGGAAAGGTATATTTGTATTTATGGAACCATTGGTTTTCAGTTTATCATAGTATTTGATTGTATATTTGTATTTTTCTTATACCAGGCCAAAAGTGAAGAATAAAGCCATTCGTAAAAAATGGACAACACCACACACATATGATAGAACTCCCCACACTGAAGTTAGAAATAAGGTAGAAAAAATTTAATTTAATTTATTAGTTCATACATTTTGTAATGTGCCAGGAAAGCAAGTTTATCACTAATAATCTGACACGTTGATTCATTATACTTATAGCTGGCTAAATCAAACGGATATGAGCCAACTTGTAGGATGGTATACAAGGAGAGACATATAACTAAAGGAAAAGGGCCGGTAAATAAAATAGCAGCTAAGGCGATTGTATGAACTTACTTCTAATTTTATTTTTTATTATTTACACTTTTCAAATGTTTATCTAAATTGTAGTTACATTTATATGAATTTGAGTTGATTTTGCAGCAAGAGGTGGATGAACTAGAAGCGAAAATTCCAGATACCGGTGTTGCACGAGACGACATATATGGACGAGTTATGGGACGTGATAGGCATGGTCGTGTGGGGACATATGGACTTGGTGCCACTTCGACTATGGTATTCGGACCATCGTATTAACTATTCCAGGATGAAAGGAGGGAGATTGAGATCCAACATCAACAAGAGTTGGAGAAGCTGCGTTGTGAAATGGAGGCTGAAAATGAAAGGGTTCGATGTGAGGTGGTAGCTGAAAATGAGAGAAAACAAACTGAAATAAAAGAGCAGATGGAACTCCAGATGCAAGAAAAGTTATCTGTTGTGGAATCTCGGATGAGTGATCGAATGGAAGCACAAATACAAAATTTACTTGAGAGTCATCGGCGTGATATGGGAGCTTTCTCACAATCTCCACAAGATGTATCTTCTGGCACAGAATATGTTAGAATTTATCAACTATTAGATGTATATGAGCTAAATTTATTTGATGGATTGCATGTAACATTTTCTTGTATTTATAATGTTAGTTTTTTGAAAACAATTTTGAGCCGATCATATTACCTCCAATATTGCATCAGTCGGCACATTTCCAATAAGAGGGTCAATCAAAAAGACAAACATAACACCAAAGCAAACACAACTGTAACCACCAAAGCAAGCGCAACTGCAACGATCAAAGCAAGCGCAAACACACACTGTACCACGATCTCAACTTCGAAGCTATTGTGAGGTTAGAATTTTTTTTATTCTCCTATATTATGGTGATGAGCTGTTAAGATTTTTTTATTTCTCCTCTATTAATAGCATGCTGCTCTTTGTTGGTAGTCTGCAAATTAGTAAAAATTATTAGGATTGTCCTTGTTGTACAAACAAAAAAAAGTTAGCTGGAAAATTTTATACTACCACTTCTCAAGTAATTGGGTATTTAGGACTTCTCATCACAATCGAAGAGCATGCATGTGCTACTATACAGCCAGAGAGTTTCATTATGTATATACCTCTATAAACTTATTAAGAAACCACGACTCATGGGCCACATAAATGCCATCTAACATGAACTCCCAACTCCCACAGGCAAAATGATAAAAAGAAACTGAAAATATAATTCAAGTTGTAGTCTTCTTGGCTTCTCAATGTCTGTATATGTGTTAGAGTGTGAAGGAACCACTATCCTGGCATCTTTTGATGGAAGAATGCCAATGTCGGCATTTATGTAAAACAATGAATATATAGCAAAAGTTTCCCCTATAGTTCATGATATAAATTTTTTTTAAGATCCAATATATTCCTCATGGAGTAATGTGTCTGTGTAGTGGTGAGTTGGTGTTTGTGTCCTTATGCTTAACTTTCTACAGTTTTTTCCAATGTCCACTGAATAAAATGTGCGATAGCTTGATTCTTTTGGCTTAGCAAATCAGTTTCTTCTCTAGGTTATAAACCTCCCTAGTCTTGGAGAACTTAGAAGTAGTTCCTTCACTTCATGAACTTAAAAAATGGAACAATACAACACATATATATAAGTTGCTCTTTAAAGCATTGAACTTTGACATTTATATTAAATGTATCCTTAAATTTTACTCTTTTTTTTCTTGTGTTCATTAATTCAGGACCTCATGGCTATGAAGAGGGCAAAAAGGAACTGATTAGTGGAGAAAGTCAACTTTCACAGTAAGTCTTAAAAATATTCATTATTTACTTGTATGTCCTAATTTTAATTGTTCTTTTTTCTTATGGGTTCATGAAGATTGTCTAATTTTTTACTTTGAATGAACTTGTATTTTGGAGAATGAATAAAGATATATAGACTTCTGACATAGACAATATTTTGATTTATAATAATTTTATATTAATATTTTGTTCGATTATTTGATGGTGGATGTATTTACATGTTTGTGATGGGATTTAAAATTTTTATGTACAAGCACATTTATATTTTATGCAATTGTGGCAGATAGTTTTAATCAATTTTTGTAACAAATGCAGTGGTTAGGTAAAACATTGGAAAAATAATTAAATTCTCGATATGTTTGTCAAATTATTTGAAAATTATCACCCATTAACACAACTCCCAAAGTTTTAGGAAATTGTTGGGAAATAAGTTAAATTTACGACATGTTTGGTAATTAATTGTTGAAAAAGTACCATCCAAAATTATATTTTCAACTTTAGTGGAAACAGATTGGAATTTTTTTTTTAAAGGTTGGAAATATAAAACCAACCGTTTTTTGGGAAATGTTGGAAAATCACAACCCAAAGTTTTCTTCAACAAAGGTTTGTAAAAATAATCTCAACGTTCTATAAAATGTTGGCAATAACTTACGTATGCCAACGTTTCTATTGTAAAATGTTAAAATTTGTTAACCATTTTTGTACTATTATTGACGTTTATAAACGTTACTGCAAACGTCGTCTAATTTCCATACCAACATTTATTGCAAACTTTATAAATTCTCAACTAGGACAACAACGACGTTTGCATTAATTGTTGGACAAACGTTGGCTAAACATATACCAACATTTTATTCAGTTTTTACGACTTTTATAAAACGTTGTGATATGCCAACTTTCTTCTAGTACGGGCCGAATCGGTTCCTTAGCCTAGGCAACAGTTCGAGGAAACTACACCTTGTGTACAAGTTATCCAATGACCGTACTATTCTTCTTTAAAACTTAGCCATTTTTATGCACTTAGCCTTATCGTTGCGATACTCGTTAATCAATTCAACTTTATTTTGCATAGGACTAAGTAGATGTGACATAAGAGAGCATGCATCAGTTTAATATATGGTAGTTTTATACCAAGTGTTTCGTAAAAAATCGTGCCATACTTTATTGATTCTATACTATGAATACAAGCATGCATTTTGTATTTCATGTTTGATTTCAAACCTGAGAGTCGAGGGGAAAGAGGTCAGCCACTCACCTTAGTCTTACTTGAGGTGAGGGACTGGTTGGCCGTGCTTAGATGTTGCCTACGCGATCATCTGAAATTGCACAAGTAACCTATTAGAACATTGTGTCATTCAAGGAGTTCGATACGAATGCGAAGTTCGAAAATATAAGCCATGAAAACCATCAAAAATATTCACGAAAACCAAAGCCAAAGAGCAAGTGCGGCATAAAAGCAGAGCAACGGGAGGTCTCTCCCGACTCAGCCGCAGAGTCTATCCTCGAGGCGCACCCCGTTGAATATGTGACTTGTTTTTGAAGAAGCCTTTCCAAAATAAGAAAAAGGATATTAATTCAATCGTTTTCGTTCGACCGATTCAATCAAACCCAATCTATCGGTTCTGACTGAATCGATAGCGACAATGTTCCTTTCTCGTGCACCCCGTGGACGAAAATAAGACACGATGTAGGGACGGAATGCTATACCATAACCAACTAAGAAAAAGTTCCTTCTTCGAAACTTAAAAATAGAACCTACCTCTAAGAAAACAATGAAGAAAATTTCTCCTTCATCTCTAATTCAAGTTCCCAGGTCGATTCCTCGGCCGAATGATTACTCCAGAGTATGCGGACGAGGGGGATCACTCAATTCCGAAGCAGCTTATCTTTGCACTCTAAGATTTGGACCGACACTTCAACATATGATAAGTCGGCCTTCATCTCCAGCTAACAAAAATCTACCAAATGGCTTGGATCATGCATGTTCTTTCACAACTAAGAGACATAGAATACATCGTGCACACCCGTTAGCGCTGGCGGAAAGACAATTTGGTAGGCCACTGGGACGACTCGCTTGAGTATTTCAAAAGGTCCATTAACAAATCTCGGACTCACCTTTTCTTTTGCACCAAATCTGGTAACTCCTCGCATGAGCGTTACTTTAAGAAATACGTGATCGTCTTTTAAAAACTCGAGGGATCGATGGTGGATGTCGAAAAATCCTCGAGGTTTTTGTTATCTTAAGTTTTATCTGGGATGATTGGAGATGACATGCATTCTATGAAACCCAATAGAGCAATACAAAGACAAGAAATGCTAGCTAATAACAATATATGAGCATGAAATATATAGTATTATATAAATATAGTATATTGAAAATGTTTTATTGTTTTCTTTCTTCCTTTTATACTACTTCCCCATATTTTAACAAAGTCTTGTTGTAGACATTTCCATCGAGACGTGGTGACATATGTTATCATCCAACAACTGCTAGATCATGAAGGCCTCGTGCTTGAGCTTCTTTCAATCTTAATGGATCATATCTTTCGACTTTTTTCTCAAATATCCTAAATAGATTCTGGAAGTCCTTAAGGTATAACTAGTAAAAGTACGTGTATTGTATGTAAAAAATAAATTTTCTTCCTTGTACTCTTATCAAAATATAATTTAAATATTTTAAATTTAAATTAATATTTATTATATATATTTATATTTTAATTAAAATTTATAAAAATTTAATTTAAATTTAATTACAATTTCTTATGGATATATGTGAATAAAAGGGAGAATATTTGATTATGCGGAAGAAAAATAAAAGAGAGTGGGCATTCGTTTATGCGAAAGAAAAGGATCGAGAGAAAGTTTAAAATTATAATTTTTAGTAATATTTTTAACTTAAATGGTTGATGATATACATGAAGAAAGACTCTTCACAATTGAAGTTGGTCGAATACTTCGGATCAAAGCTCGCGTTGTAGAAGTTGCAAGAACTTTAGATGAAAACTTGTGGTAATTTTCCATAGTAGATTCAACTGGAAGCTAGAGTTCTTCCGACTGGACTAGTCCTCACAAGAGGAAAACCAATATACATCCTTGTGTTTGCGTTTGCTCTCTACTCTCTACTTTTCATTTACATATATGTGATATATATATATATATATATATATATATATTATGTGATCTTGTTATTAACATTTTCTTTAAATAGTTAATTTCCGCTGCCTACTCTAATCATCCCCCTCTAAAGTATTGCGCTTTATAACTCGTTCCTACAATCGGTCCTACAATTGGTATCAGAGCCAGTGTTCCATCTAGAGATATTATATTCTGATCCCAATTGTTCCTACAATTGGTATCAGAGCGGGTGCTTGTTATATAGATATTGCTGCTCATACCAATTGCTCCTACAATTGGTATCAGAGTAGGTGCTCCTTCTAGAGATATTATTGCAGGTGCTCCTTATATAGATATTTTGGCTTAACATCCTTGGAGCAGATCCTCATTATCAGAGCGGGTTATACAGGTAAAATGAGGTAACATTGCTATTATATTCTTATTTATTACAACTATTACATAGATCATAGTATCACATATGACAAGTATGTACTTCACAACTGAAGAGCAATCCTCAAATAGACTCCCACTATTTGATGGAACAAACTATAGTTATTAGAAGACATGAATGAGCTTCTACTTGAAGTCTATAGATTTTGACTTATGGTCAATTATTGTCAATGGCTACAAAAAGCCTACTATCACTTCTATTCTCACATCCTCTATAATCAACAAGCCTTATTATAGTTACACGAAGGAAGAGAAGAAGTTAGCTAGCCTTGATGCAAAAGGTATGCATATATTTTATTGTGCTGTAGACACAAATGTAGTCAATCTTATTACTACTTGCACAACATCTTATAAAATTTGGAAAGTTCTTTAAGCTACTTATGAGTGCAGGTATGAAAGCAAAGCTAGCAACTCCAGAGAGAAGGATAGTCTTCATAATGATACAACTATTGTACATGAAAAAAAATTAGGATTTAAGGTACAACATAATCCTTTATACGAAGAAGAGCTTATATGTGACAACTGCAAGAAGATAGACCACATCCAAGAAGATTGTACTACTGCTAGAAAGGAGAGTCACTACGAACGATCAAAAGAAGAAAGATCATCATCTCACAAGTACATTAGTACGAGCATATGGTGTGAAAGCGAAGCAAGCGATTCCAAAGAAGAAGAGAGACCTCGTCAAGCTGCAAATTTATGCTCAATGGCATTATCTAATGAGGTACAAAATAATTTTTTTTATGAAGAGAGTGAATTTTTTTATGATGAGTTATCTGATGCTTTCAGTGATCTATTAGAAAAACACAAAAAAGTATTAGATAAGTATAAGCAAGCTAGAAATGATATTGTATCCTATAAGCGAGAGAATGAAAAGCTTACTTGCTTATTGAATGATACTAGAAATAGTTCTTCTTCTGATAATTCTACTGAGATATCTACACTGAAGTTTAGATTGCATGAGGCACTTGATTGCATTGAGAAAAGCACTCAAGAAAATGCTAAACTTAAGGAAGAATTAGAATCAGAAAAGAAAAATATTCTATTGCTTCATGTAAAATTGATGCTCTTTCTGCTAAATATGATGAGATCTGTGCTAACTCTAAAAAGTTAGAGATTAGACTGGAAAAGCAGGTAGTACAACCTACGACTTAGTCTAACACAAGGCACTTAGCACATCACAAAGTCACACACGTCAGATCTTTTACAAAGGAAGCAAGCAAAGCTAAAGCTTCACATAACCATGCTTTCTATTATAAGTATCCACGCACATCATGTCATCCCACTGCACGTTCTCATACTGCTGTACATAGCACTATTAATACTTTTTGTCATTATTGTGGTTTGAATGGACACATTTCTAATCGTTGTCAGATTAGAAAACTAGTTGATATAAACTTGTGCAAATGGGTTCCCAAAGCTAACAAATATGGATCCAAGTATTGGATACCAAAGTCTTCACCTAATATTGCAGGTGAAGCTTCTCATATCAAATAGAACCATGGAATATGTTGGTGATTGCAAAGCTACAAAGGTCATCTTCCATGCAATTGTACCAACAGAAGTGTGGTCACTAGAACCACTTCGGTAACATGCTTTCTAAATAGTTCTTATTATCTAGCATATTCTTTTTGATTTCTTGCTATTAGATCTCATTGATATCTTTTAATTATTTATTATTTAAATCAATAGGAGATATAATCCTAGCATGACTAGCTGTCACGCCCCGATTCGGTAGAATCGATAGTCGTCCCCCGGGCGTGATGCCGTGCAAGCCTAAGTTGCGCTTGCACAAGGCGGTTCATAAGGTCATCCGATACAACAGCATATATATATACGAGTACGCAGAGAAATTGAACACATTCATATAGAAGGAAAACTCAAGCTTTATTGATAATGAACATCATGTTACAGACTCGATATAAGGACGCCGCGCGGGCTTTTTACAAACTGACTCCATTACAAAATGAAGGCCGATGAGATAGCCATTCTATACATTTCATCCCTGATTACAACCAGCATTTCAAAACCACCTGGGATAGTGGGCAGTCGCTCCATCTGTCTTCTAGCTTTCAACAACGGAGTCTTCAAAAGAGATTGGATCCAAGCTTCGACCGCACGAACGAAGCTTCAAAACACACGAGTGTTTCCTTCTTTCACGTGGCCCGCTCCTCCTGATTTAGCGTACCTATGGAGAGAGCGAGGATCAGTACAATCAACATGTACTGGCGAGTGACTAATTAATTTCCGGGCTCTCATTTGGTTCAAGAATAGATAAAAATCATATGACTTCCTTTTTGATGATCTTTCTAGCCACCCTAAACATTTTATACAAAGCATTTTGACGTTATCGTTACCTTCCATGCTCATTGTTAACAATTATACCAAGTGTTTGATGTGAAGGTCACTGGCAATAACTAGCCATTTGGACATAGCCTGGTAATACGGGACCCTTGCAACGCAAGTAGCGAGCTCCGATGCAAGTCCCCGTCTTACCGGTTGCTTCATACCCAGCTCGGCTATAACCTGTTTCTTCCTAGGCCGAGTCGGTTCCGTGGCCCCAGGTTGCCGCTCGAAGAAACCATCGCCCTTGTCGACAAGTTGTCCAAGACCGTAATCGATTCATTTACTTGTTTGTTTTGCAGGCTTGTAATAATTCTATCTCTTTTCTACGCAACACATCTTTTTCTCCTCTAACCCATAGGACTTGTATTCTTTAAGCAATTCATTCAATTACGATACCATTACCTGAGTTCACATTTTGAAATAGAGGGTCGAGACGAAGGAGGTCAGCCACTCACCTTGAGTTTTGCTTGAGGCGAGGGACTTGTTGGCTGCGCTAGACGTCGCCTACGCGATCACCTGAAATTGCACAAGCAACCGATTAGAACACTGTATTATGCAAGAGTTCGATAGAAATGCGAGCTCGAAATGTAAACCATGAAAACCGTCGAAAACATTCACGAAAACGCATTCAGAAAACAAAAGCCAAAATCAACGCAAGCGGCGTGAAAAGCAGAGCAACGGGAGGTCTCTCCCGACTCAGCCGCAGAGTCAATCCTCGAGGCGCTACCCGCTGAATGTGGAACTTGGTTCCGAAGAAGCCATTCCATAACGTAGAATGGATCTTAATTCAACCGTTCCCATTCGATCGATTCGATTGATCCCGACCTATCGGTCCCGACCGAGTCGATAGCGACAGTGTTCCTTTCTCGCGCACCCCGTGGACGGACAACGGGGCACGATGTAGGGACGGGGCACTACACCATAACCAACTAAAAATAAGTTTCGTCCTCAAAACTTAAGAACAGTACCTACCTCTATGAAAACAATGAAGGGAACTTTTCCTTCATCTCAGACTCGAGTTCCCATGTCGACTCTTCTGCCGCATGGTTCCTCCAAAGTACGCGAACGAGAGGGATCGTCCGATTCTGTAGCAGCTTATCCTTGCGTTCTAAGATTTGAATTGGCACTTCGACGTAGGATAAGTCGGACTTTAGCTCCAGCTGGCCAAAATCCACCACGTGGCTAGGGTCGTGCACGTACTTCCGCAGCTGGGAGACGTGGAAGACGTTGTGCACACCTTCGAGCGCCGGCGGTAGGGCAATTTTATAGGCCACTGGGGCGACCCGCTCGAGTATTTCAAACGGCCCAACGAATCTCGGGCTCAGCTTCCCCCTCGCGCCAAACCGAGTAACTCCTCGCATAGGCGACACCTTCAGGAACACATGATCGCCCACCTGGAACTCAAGCGGTCTTCGATGGGTATCGGCGTAGCTTTTTTGCCGACTCTGTGCAATCTTCAGTCTTTCCCGAATGAGCTTGACCTTCTCCACAGTCTGTTCCACCAGCTTCGGGCCGAGTATTTGCCGTTCCCCGACTTCATCCCAGCAAATGGGCGATCTACACTTCCGGCCGTACAAAGCTTCATACGGCACCATTTGGATGCTGGACTGATAGCTATTGTTGTATGCAAATTCTGCCAACGGTAGGTGGACGTCCCAGCTTGATTTGAAGTCAATTGCGCAGAGCCGTAGCATGTCTTCGAGAATCTGATTAACGCGCTCCGTTTGGTCGTCGGTCTGAGGATGGTAAGCTGAGCTGAATTGCAACTTGGTACCCAGCGCCGATTGAAGGCTACTCCAGAATCGCGACATGAACCGTGAATCCCGATCAGAGACGATGGATACTGGAACTCCGTGCAGCCGTACTATCTCGTCAAGATAAATCTGTGCCAGGCGATCAACGCTCCAAGTAACTTTCATGGCAATGAAGTGCGCTGACTTGGTTAGTCGATCGACGATGACCCAGATAGCGTCGTTCCCCCGTGGTGTCTTCGGCAGGCCAACAATAAAGTCCATCGTGACATGATCCCATTTCCACTCTGGAATGGCAAGGTTCTGCATCTTTCCGCCCGGTCGTTGATGCTCAGCTTTCACCTGCTGACAGGACATGCATTGCGACACGAAGAGCGCCACATCTCTCTTCATCCCGTGCCACCAGAAGGTCGTACGGAGGTCCTTATACATCTTGGTACTGCCTGGATGCAATATATATTTCGTATAATGGGCCTCCGACATTATCTCCCTTTGTAGTTCTTTATCATCCGGAACGCATAGTCGGCCATTCATTCTCAGCACGCCGGTCTTGTCTTCCGCAAAGTCGGTCGCACTACCTGTTGAAATTCACTCGCGCATTTTCTTCAGGTACGGATCATCCTTCTGAGCGGTCTTGATCTTTTCCAGCAAACTCGGCTCTAACTGCAGCTGCGCCAACCGTATATCCCTGAATCGAACCCGGAGATCGATGTCCATTTTTTCTAAATCTTGTAGTAGTCTGCGGTCGATGGAGAGCGAGGCAAGATATTTCCGACTCAGAGCGTCCGCCACAACATTTCCTTTGCCCGGAGTGTAGTCGATCGTCAAGTCATAGTCTTTTATCAGTTTGAGCCAGCGCCGCTGTCGTAAGTTCAATTCCTTCTGAGTGAAGAGATACTTGAGGCTCTTGTGGTCGGTATAGATCGTGCACGCCACACCATATAGATAGTGACGCCACAATTTCAACGCGAACACAATTGCCGCTAACTCCAAGTCGTGCGTAGGATAGTTCTTCTCGTGCGGCTTCAATTGTCTCGAGGCGAAGGATATCACCTTGTTCCGCTGTATGAGCACACATCCCAAGCCCTGGCCTGAAGCATCGCTGAATATCTGGAAACCCTCTGGCCCATCCGGAAGCGCGAGTATAGGTGCCGAAATCAATCGCCGTTTTAGCTCCTGGAATGAAGCTTCACAGTCATCCGACCACTCATACACGACTCCCTTTTGAGTGAGGCGAGTCAATGGCGATGCAATCTTCGCGAAGTCTTTCACGAAGCGTCGATAGTATCCCGCCAAACCAAGAAAGCTTCGAATCTCACTAGCAGACGCAGGCCGCCTCCAATCAGCAACGGCTTCCACCTTCTTCGGATCGACTGCAATACCTTCGGACGAAATAATGTGACCCAGAAAGGATACGCTGCTGAGCCAAAATTCGCACTTACTTTGTTTTATATATAGCTGATTTTCTCGAAGTGTCTGGAGCACGGTCCGCAGATGTTCTGCATGCTGCGCCCTGTCTTTCGAGTAGACCAGAATATCGTCAATAAAGACTACGACAAATTTATCAAGGAAGGGTCGAAATACCCGATTCATCAGATCCATGAAGGCGGCAGGGGCGTTCGTCAGGCCGAATGGCATCACCAGGAACTCGTAGTGGCCGTAACGAGTGCGAAAGGCGGACTTTTGCACGTCGTCTGACTTGATCTTGAGTTGATGATAACCTGAGTGGAGATCAATCTTCGAAAATACCGAGGCGCCTTGCAGTTGATCGAATAAGTCGTCTATGCGGGGCAATGGGTACTTGTTCCGGATGGTGGCTTTGTTCAGCTCCCGGTAATCGACGCACAGACGCAGGGACCCATCCTTCTTCTTTACGAACAATACGGGCGCTCCCCACGGTGAAACACTAGGCCGAATAAACCCTTTATCGAGTAACTCTTGTAGCTGGACCTTGAGTTCCTTCAGCTCGGCGGAAGCCATTCTGTACGGGGCCTTAGAAATCGGTCGAGTATCGGGAAATGTATCGATGCTGAACTCGATCTCTCGATCGGGGGGCATGCCGGGTAGCTCGTCCGAAAACACATCGGGGAATTCTGCCACAACGTCGGTCTGACCTACGTTTGCACCATCCTGTCGCATGTCTCGGACGGACGCCAAGTAGCCTTCGTACCCAGAATACAGCATCCTCCGAGCAGAGATTGCCGAGATCAACATGCAGGTCGACAACGCCTCACCACACGAAAAGCAGAATTCAGGCACTCCTGGTATGCGGAAAGTGACCGTCTTCCGGGCACAGTCTATGGTTGCGTTGCACGGCCCGAGCCAATCCATTCCCAGAATGATATCGAAGTCATTCATGTCTAGGACCATCACGTCCAGACCGATCTTTTGACCGCCGATACAGATAATCCCGTCGGTGCAGGCTGAATTAGTGAGTATAGGTGTGCCTGAAGGTGTGCTCACGCTAAGGTCGAGGTCTAATGATACTAATGGAAATTTGTGCTCGGCGACAAAGTCCGCCGCTATAAAACTATGCGAAGCACCTGAATCAAATAGTACGCAAGCAGGCACATTATTAAAACTAAGTATACCTGTCACGACCGTGTCTGATGCCAGCGCTTCATCTCGAGTCATGGCGTAGACGCGGCCCTGGGCATTGGGGCGACGGTCTTGGCCATTTTGCGGTACAGGTTGCTGGGCTCGAGGCGCTGGAACTTGATTCCCTGGGCGGTGTTGCTGAGGCACCGCTGGACGGTACTGTTGGGGCGCCGTTGGGTTCGGCCTTCTGCTTGGACACTCAGCACGAATGTGGCCCTTCTTGCCACAGTTCCAGCATCCATCCACTGGTATCGGACAATCGACGATAGTGTGACCGTTTCGGCGGCAGCGGATGCAATATGGCCATGGGTTACGCCCTTGGTACCCGCCTTGTTGCCCATTGTTTGGACGCTTGGTCCCATTGTTTCCTCCCGCGTGGCTAGGGCGTTTGTGATTGTAGGTATGCACAGCGCCGGCAGCACTTGAAGGATATTGGCTTTTAAGGCGGAGGGCGTGGTTGAGAGACTCCCCCGTCGTTTGGTATTTGGGAACAGACACATGGGCGGCGATAGATGGTCGTAGGCCCACTTCGAACCGTCGTGCATGACTCGCCATGGAAGGCAGGTATTGTCCAGCAAACTTGGCTAACTTGTTGAACTCCGCTGCATACTGCCGCACCGTCATATTCCCTTGCCTTAGCTGCATGAATTCATTTTCCTTCTCTTGTTGAACGGCTTCGGGGAGGTACTCGATCTCGAACGCCTCGCGGAAGGTGGCCCAAGAAATTACTGCTGTCTCGTCGTCGCGTCTGATCACTCGCTTTTGTACGCCCCACCAGTCGTGCGCGTTCGACCGGAGTAGAAGTTGAGCGCATGCGACTTTCTTAGACTCTTCGACGTCTAGCAGCTCGAACTTGTCTTCTAGTTCCTCTAACCAGTCGATCGCCAAGGAGGGGTCTTCCGTGCCGTAGAAGGAAGTACGGCAACTTTTTGTGAATTTCGACACGTCGAAGTTAGAACTTCTCGGTGTTGCATATGTAGGCTCGGGTGCCTCCGGATCGACATCACTTTGTCTGGCCGCAGGCTCGGTCACGGCAGGAGTTGTCGTAGAGTTGTTGTTGTTGGCCACCACAGTCTGTACAATTTGTTGAAGAGTATCAAGCTGCTTCTGCTGCAACTTGAATTGTGCATCGAATCGGGCCTCGAACTGGGTCTGGCGCGCCTCTACCTCCCGTCGATGTGCCTCAGTCTCCCGTCGATGTTGCTCATTGAGGCGTTGATTCTCCAGAGCTTATTGTTGTTGCGCTTCCAGCATGCGCAACATCCGTCCCATGGCATCGTTTGAGGGTCCGGGCCTCGAGCTACTCGAGCCGCTCGAAGCACTTTCTTCGTTCACCGCCGCACTTTCTGGAAATTTGAAGGCAAAAATACATTAGCCATAATACTTATCACGGACTCACTCGTATGGAATGACATATCTCATCGACACGAGACCAACGGTTTTGAGACTAGAAACTCGACACTGGAGGCCAAGGACGTAAAGCCGTGCTCTGATACCATTATGTCACACCCCGATTCGGTAGAATCGATAGTCGTCCCCCGGGCGTGATGCCGTGCAAGCCTAAGTTGCGCTTGCACAAGGCGGTTCATAAGGTCATCCGATACAACAGCATATATATATACGAGTACGCAGAGAAATTGAACACATTCATATAGAAGGAAAACTCAAGCTTTATTGATAATGAACATCATGTTACAGACTCGATATAAGGACGCCGCGCGGGCTTTTTACAAACTGACTCCATTACAAAATGAAGGCCGATGAGATAGCCATTCTATACATTTCATCCCTGATTACAACCAGCATTTCAAAACCACCTGGGATAGTGGGCAGTCGCTCCATCTGTCTTCTAGCTTTCAACAACGGAGTCTTCAAAAGAGATTGGATCCAAGCTTCGACCGCACGAACGAAGCTTCAAAACACACGAGCGTTTCCTTCTTTCACGTGGCCCGCTCCTCCTGATTTAGCGTACCTGTGGAGAGAGCGAGGATCAGTACAATCAACATGTACTGGCGAGTGACTAATTAATTTTTGGGCTCTCATTTGGTTCAAGAATAGATAAAAATCATATGACTTCCTTTTTGATGATCTTTCTAGCCACCCTAAACATTTTATACAAAGGATTTTGACGTTATCGTTACCTTCCATGCTCATTGTTAATAATTATACCAAGTGTTTGATGTGAAGGTCACTGGCAATAACTAGCCATTTGGACATAGCCTGGTAATACGGGACCCTTGCAACGCAAGTAGCGAGCTCCGATGCAAGTCCCCGTCTTACCGGTTGCTTCATACCCAGCTCGGCTATAACCTGTTTCTTCCTAGGCCGAGTCGGTCCCGTGGCCCCGGGTTGCCGCTCGAAAAAACCATCGCCCTTGTCGACAAGTTGTCCAAGACCGTAATCGATTCATTTACTTGTTTGTTTTGCAGGCTTGTAATAATTCTATCTCTTTTCTACGCAACACATCTTTTTCTCCTCTAACCCATAGGACTTGTATTCTTTAAGCAATTCATTCAATTACGATACCATTACCTGAGTTCACATTTTGAAATAGAGGGTCGAGACGAAGGAGGTCAGCCACTCACCTTGAGTTTTGCTTGAGGCGAGGGACTTGTTGGCTGCGCTAGACGTCGCCTACGCGATCACCTGAAATCGCACAAGCAACCGATTAGAATACTGTATTATGCAAGAGTTCGATAGGAAATGCGAGCTCGAAATGTAAACCATGAAAACCATCGAAAATATTCACGAAAACGCATTCAGAAAACCAAAGCCAAAATCAACGCAAGCGGCGTGAAAAGCAGAGCAACGGGAGGTCTCTCCCGACTCAGCCGCAGAGTCAATCCTCGAGGCGCTACCCGCTGAATGTGGGACTTGGTTCCGAAGAAGCCATTCCATAACGTGGAATGGATCTTAATTCAACCGTTCCCATTCGATCGATTCGATTGATCCCGACCTATCGGTCCCGACCGAGTCGATAGCGACAGTGTTCCTTTCTCGCGCACCCCGTAGACGGACAACGGGGCACGATGTAGGGACGGGGCACTACACTAGCTGTTTAGCTTAAATGTTTAGTTCACACTATATAGTATTTTATTAGTGTGATACATTTATCTATGTATGCTCTTTATTTTAGTTTTATCCTTGAAGCATGCATACCACTCTAGTCTATTGGAGCTTAATTTTGTTTTGGTTAATATATTTTTGACTCTTCATCGTTAATATTTTTTTTAATGGTCACTTTTTACCGATTTGTCTTTAACATGTCGTATTTACTTTGATCAGTATTTTGTGAGTATGTATGTTTAGCACAAGTCTTCTATTTACTTGAAAGTAT
Source organism: Iris pallida (assembly GCA_029216955.1). Classification (NCBI taxonomy): domain Eukaryota; kingdom Viridiplantae; phylum Streptophyta; class Magnoliopsida; order Asparagales; family Iridaceae; genus Iris; species Iris pallida. Next base: position 3,947,184 of record JANAVB010031814.1, read on the forward strand.
ATACATATAATTTTATTTTAACCTTGTGCTTGCATTATATATTCACTATTGGTTCTCAAATTTTATTGTGATTAACTTCTTATGAATCAATTACATCTTTGTCTGACAATGCATATTTATGCATATTTTTGATCTTGTGATATTTTTTTATGCTTGTTAATGATACATAAATAATTCATTATCATTCATATATTGCTCACATATTTCTTTTATTGTATAAATATCTTTATGGGGATATATGAGTTAAGTTCAAGTTCTATATTATATTATTTTGAAAAGTAGTTTCAAACTTGTGCTTATTTCAAACTATTGATTACTTTGGACAAATTCATTAGCTTCTTCCTCAAAGCCTCTTGTAATGATGTATGCTTTTCTTGACTTTTTGGTTGACATTTTAGATACATGACTCTTATTGAATTTTTTTTAAATATCTTGATCGTGATAAACCATTATTTGGGTATTTACTTCTTTTATATTTAGGGATTTTGGATTTCGATGTTGTTCGATGATACTGCATATATTCCTTTGAATCTAAGTTATTAAGAGTAGAGATCATTTTGGGAACAAGCTGAAAGGGTCCTTCTGTCATACAGGTGTAAATAGCCTGAAGCGACACGGTATACTAGTCTTCGGACTACCGCTAGCTGGGAACCGGCCCCTACAACTAATCCGAAGTGATCAATACTTTATAGACTTAAGATTTATTAAGGTCTACTTGTAACTATCGTCTAGTTCTGGATCCAAGGTACTGAACCCAGTCCCCTATGTTCTAGAATACATCAACGTATCTAGGTCTTACATTTTGATTTATAAATATTTTATATTTTATTGTTACCCAATAATTTTTGTAGCAAATATGGATTAATATAATTGATACATCTTATACCATATGCTACATTGTTCTAAGATTATTTTTAAGCCCATAGAATATAATTTCTTTCATATTGCACTAATTCTTCTTAAATTTTTGGTTATTAAAGAAGAGATTTATTTTTGGTACAAGCCTATAAATGGTCTGTCTGTCACCATGACTACGGTCGAAGCGAAGCGGTACTTAAGTGTTTCCCGGTGAACCTCCGTTAGCTGGGACAGTACCTTTACAGCAAATCCAAGATTGATCAACGCTTTATAAACTAAAGATTTATTGAGACCTAGTTGCAATTGTTATCTGATAGATTTTGGATTTTAGATTTGATGGATAATATTATTTCATGATATTTTTTTACAAAAGGTAACATACGTTGATCTTTCATAGGTTAATGTTTGTCATCTTTTGATATTTTTTTTTCTGTCACACTTTTCGATATTCAGATTTGATGATCTTGTGACTACTCATTGAATATTATGGTCTGGTAATTTCGTCTTTAGCTTGCGTAATATTCATGATTTTAAGCTTTATTATTCTCTTCTTATTCAAGTTACTAACTGTCTATAGCAGTAATTCTTTGCGGGGAGAAGTCAAGCAAATTGAATCTCTCTCTCAAAGCGTTTCTTTCTTTAAACTTTACGGTTTTTAGGTGGACACCGTGTAGCATTTGGGTTCCTAGAATTTTTTCTATTTTAGAGTTTTTTTTATATTTTATTTTAGTTGGAATCAATTATTAACTAGGATATTGATTTGGGATCGTAAGATTTTTGCCTAAGCCTATAGGTTAGATATAAGAAAATTAGGTCGTATATGGTCTCTGGGGCCCCTATATAGTCCCTAGAATATTATTTCACCATTTTAGAATTTTTGGGATTTTATGAAGATTTTTAGATAATTTTATATATGATTTTATTAATTTCCTAAGCTTCTATGATTTACTGTGAGAGCACCCGAGAGTAGTTATGAGGCCAAAGAATTTATTTGGGCTCTAGAACCCTTAAAATATTTTCTAGATTTTTCTAGGAATTTTTAGGAATTGTTTGGGATTTATTTGGAATTTTTAAGATTTTTCCTGATTTTTATTTAATTTTCTGTAATTAAAAACCCTATTTCTAAAATAAATACCCAGTCAGCCGAGCGGGAGGCCCACCCGTCAACCGCTCAGGCGCGCGTGGCAGGCCCACCCGTCAGCGCGGGTGGGTGAGGCTCGGTCTCCGAGCCGCCCACATAATTCCAATCCGAGCCATGCTCGGAGCCGAGCCAAGCTCAGCTTGCTGTGGCCGTTCGATCAAAGCTGTGGGCGCACACGATCGCACCACGTGGCCTCTCAGCCACCACTTGGACAGCTCACCGACTCCTCCTCCCTATATATATTAATATATGTTTAGGTTTTCGAAAACCCTATATTATTTTCAGCAGTTTTTGTGGGAGAGTTCGATAGTGTTCTTCGACTTCGCGGAGGGATTGCCGTTGATCTAGACGTTCTTTTTGTGCGTCGTTTTTTTAGAAGCGTATTGAGGTTAGGTTTCTGAATATATATATTTATTTTCTGGTATTTTGATCTCGAATTTCTGAATAATTATTTGAGTGTCGGTTGTCCAAAAATCAATACATCGCACGGTTTTCTAGATTCCGAGCGATCCCGAATTCCGTTTTGCGATCCGTTTGAAGTTTTGGAAAGCTGACACCGAGCACTACAATGTATAATTTTTCCAAAAATTCAGAGTTTCATCAGTATTTTATTTTGTTCATAGAAGTCAGATTTGGTCAACAGTTCATCGATTTGGTCATGGTTAGCCATAATGGCGATAACTTTTGACCAAATCGTGATTTTGTGGCACGGTCGATTCTAGTGCACTCATGGTGTTAAAATCTACCATGTTGCACACTCAAACTTTTGAATTCGTAATGTTTAACTAGTTAGTCAACAGTATGTCTCGGTTTACGTGCCACGGATCCCGAATTTGGAACCGTGAAATTCCTTGGCCAAATATTTGCGTTTAGATTGTTATTTCAGAATTAAATAGGTTAAAATAGGATTTTAAATGATTTATTTTAGAATTAGAATAGTATTAATTGATTTAACCCATTAGCCACTTTCTAGGATTTTAAGATTGGGAATCGTTGATCTAACTTGTGATTGTTTTGTGTTGGGGTAGATCGGACTACGATGTCTTCAGTTGTGATTTTATCATCTATCGGAGCAGGCAAGTATCACCGTGACCTATGTTTCCTTTATTTTATACTGCATGTATCTTCGTGTCATATTTTCACTATTACTCCCGTATGGTTCGTGATTGTCATTGTTTATGATTACTATTGTGCACGAGAGTTAGAATCGGTTGGATATACATACATTTTCATGCCTTACTCAATGTTTCCTATTGTTTACAGTTTATCGTATTGCTAATATTTATCGTAGTGGACATGTATTGTGAGTGAGTCGGACGGGGGAATACAACAAGTAAGCATGTGGTCAACGAATTGAATACATACCCCCTATACATTGATTGCATAATATCAGTCATGCACCACACGTATGACTGACGGATATCCCAAGCCGTCTACATGCTGAAAGTTGGTATTCTAAAACACACAGTACACGTGACTTAATTATTATTGCTCTATTGTCTATTGTTCTTCTTTCGTCAAGTCTACCTTCTTTTTGTCATAATGTCTTAGTGGTATGTCAAAGTCTACCTTCATATTGTTATCATGTCTCAAAGGTACTTTTTTATCATACAATGTCATACCTATACTTATCTTCAGTTAAATTCCTTTTATCTTTCCTTCATGCTTGTATACTATATTATGTAATGTAGTGTTATGGTGATCTTGCTCCAATCCTGACTGGATAACTATGTTTCAGCTTTAGACGATGAGATTTGCCCTAAGGTCTATGGTGAGTATGTTGGCGACCCTGATATCACTGGCGTACCCGGTTCCAGCACTGATACGAATTAGCATATTTTCTTCCTTATGGATTCACATTAGTTAGCAGTTATAGTTATAGAGTTCAGTTGTCTATTTTATTTTCTGCTATCCGGGTTTGTTCCCGAGACTTTTTGAGTTGTAGTGGATTATTTCATATTTATAATATTGAGACAATTAGATATTTTGGTAATTATTGCTGGCTTAGTTGTGGATGATATATATGCGTGTTGTGCTTGTTGTGGACCATTGTTATCATAGACAGCGTACTACCGCCGATGCTGCGGCGTAGGCTGGACTTGGCCACGAACTCGTATCCCAAAATTAGGAGCGGGTCGTGACAAGCTTTTATGGTGGCCCATGCAGGTCATCGAATTGAATACAACAAGTAAGCATGTGGTCAACTAATTGAATACAGACCCCCTATACATTGATTGCATAATATCAGTCATGCACCACACGTATGACTGACGGATATCCCAAGCCGTCTACATGCTGAAAGTTGGTATTCTAAAACACACAGTACACGTGACTTAATTATTGTTGCTCTATTGTCTATTGTTCTTCTTTCGTCAAGTCTACCTTCTTATTGTCATCATGTCTTAGTGGTATGTCAAAGTCTACCTTTATTTTGTTATCATGTCTCAAAGTTACTTTTTTATCATACAATGTCATGCCTATACTTATCTTCAATTAAATTTCTTTTATCTTTCCTTCATGCTTGTATACTATATTGTGTAATATAGTGTTATGGTGATCTTGCTCCAATCCTGCCTGGATAACTATTTTTCAGATTTAGACGACGAGATTTGCCCCGAGGTCTATGGTGAGTATGTTGGCGACCCTGATATCACACTGGCGTACCCGGTTCCAGCACTGATACGAATTAACATATTTTCTTCCTTATGGATTCGCATTAGTTAGCAGTTATAGTTATAGAGTTCAGTTTTCTATTTTATTTTCTGCTATCCCGGTTTGTTCCCGAGACTTTCTGAGTTGTAGTAGATTATTTCATATTTATAATATTGAGACTATTGAATATTTTGGTAATTATTGCTGGCTTAGTTGTGGATGATTTATATGCGTGTTGGGCTTGTTGTGGACCATTGTTATCATTGACATCATACTACCTTCGATGCTGCGGTGTAGGCTGGACTTGGCCAAGAACTCGTATCCCAAAATTGGGAGCGGATCGTGACAAGTTTTTATGGTGGCCCATGCAGGTCCAATTTCGCAAAAGACTGCCAACTCGTGGTAGTACTTAAGTTAGTCATACTACTGCGAGCCTGTGAATAGAGTTGAAGTTAGGAGGTTATATCATCCACAGTAGGATTTTCGACCTTACGAGTCTATTTTATCTTAGGATCTTATTGTCTCTTAAATTGCATCTTGCTTGATTCCGTCCGTGATTTCTTCGATATGTTTGTATCTACCATTCTAACCATATCATTTCTTTTCTTTTAGTTCGCAATGGTTGAGACAAGGCGCAGTGCGATCCGTAAGGGGAAAAGGGTAGCTAACCCTTATGCTACTCCCGAGCCCGAAGGATCGACAATAGAGAGTACAGAATTCGTAGAGCCCTCTAGCCATCAGCCTGATAGAGTTAGTGATGAGGATCTTCCATCACCACCACCAACAGCCCCAATCCAAGGAGTAAATGTGGATAGAGATCATCTCCTTACGATCTTCCATGGCATGATGGAGACTCAACAGAGACATGCAAATGTTCTAGAAAGGAGCGTAGAAACACAACAAGATCGCGTGGGTACTATTGATGGGTTTCGCAAGATGAACCCACCTCCATTTACTGGCTCGAAAAAATCTATAGAAGTCACCAACTGGCTAGTAGAGATAGAGACACTACTAGAGGCATCGGAGCTGCCACCGGAGAAATGGATAAAAGCAGTGAAGTTGCAGCTCAAGGACAATGCACATCATTGGTGGGCGGCACAAGAAAGACGGTTGGGCAAGAATGTGTTATGGAAAGAGTTTATAGACCTCTTCAATACCATGTTCTTCCCCACCACAGTTCGAAAAGGACTGCGGGATCAGTTCATATGACTAGAGCAAGGGAGCATGACAGTGGACGAATATGATGCTGAATTCAGTCGCTTGAGTCGTTTTGCTCCTACTCTTGTATCTACAGAAGAAGAGAAGGCGGAGAAATTCCATTCTGGGTTGAATTATAAGTTGCAGAGTTTGACAGCATCAGTAGACCCAACATCCTATACAGATATCTTGAATGCAGCTAGGCGTCAAGAATCTATCCTAAGGCAGAAAGTAGCTTCCCAAAAGAGAGGTAGAGATGGTAGTAATCAAGTGTGAAACCCATATCCTGTGATTAATTATTAAATAGAGTTTAGTATTATTATTATTAGCATTTTCTAAAAAAATATTATTATTAATATTATTAGTAAATATTTTTGAGTGAAAGTGTTTTCAAAAATAACAACATGGCTTTCGGATTCCAGATCCAGGCCTGAGCCCGAACCCAATCCTTTTCCTATTTCCAAAATCTGGTTTGACTTGGTTAACTTAAAAAAAATAAAATAAATGTATTGGCTGGTCCCGTAGGACCAACATGTTTGGGGAGACTCTTTCTCCACAACTCCCCATTCTTGCTCTGGACCACACGTTCTCATAAACTCCCCATATTTTTCTCCTACGTATACTAACCACCTCCCCTTTATTACTACCACCTCACCCCACTCCTACTCCCATTCCTCACGAGCAGAGAGAAACACTCCTCTCTACTTCATTCCCCCAACTCAATCCCTAACCAAACCCTCTCATTTACCCATCTCTCACCAACTCTCCAGAGAACCCCTCTACCCGATCCCTAGCTCCCGGCCGACCACGTTCGCCGCGCCCCGGCCAGTGTTCCGGCCAACCGCCCTCTTTCCCGCGACCGCAGCCGTGCCGACCATCCTCGGCCAACTCCTCGTCGCGCCAGTCTCCGGCGAGCCGCGGCCACCCTTGGTCGCCCGTCCCCTGTCGGCCGCCCGTTCCCCTTCGGCGCCATCTCTGCCGACCAGCGCCGCCCCGTCGGCTCTCCTTCGCGGCCGACCATCTCTGGCCGTGCGACCCCCGTCGGCGTTCCCCGCCGTCCAGCGCCCCGTTCTCGGCTGCGTCCCGTTCTCGGCCGCGCCCCTTTGGTGCTGTCTCCGCCCCGACAGCGTTGCCCTAGCCGCTGTCCCGGCCGACTCCCTCCGGCGACCTCGCCCCAAGCTCACTGCTCTTTGGTGAGCTTTCCCTGTTGGTTCTGGCAGTGCCCTAGTTCTAATTTTCGGCGGTACGTCGACGACGCTGGTTCCAGTACTGTTTCGGGAACGTTCGCTGATCTGGATCTCATCATTTTCTTTCTATTTTACATCAGAGAGCTCTAGCCGAGCAATTTGAGGTATAACCCCCTGTCCCGCTATTTTATTATTATTGTCGATGATGAAATGGTCCCCGGTTCCCTTTGGGAATTCGGTTTTAGCGACGACGTAATTTTCCGGGACTTTCGAAAAAGTCCTGTGAGTTATTTTGGATTCCCGAAATATTTCGGGAATGGTTTTTTGGTGTGTTTTAGTTCTCCGGAATTTTTCGAGAACGTTCTGTTATTTGTAGAATTGGAATCGGACTTCCGAAATTATTTCGGGTCGTCCCGATTATGCTGTGGATTGGCTGTGGATGTTATATATATATAAAATGCGGGTTTTTCCCTGGTTTGAGACTTGCAGGAATTATCGGCGCCATTTTCCCAGTTTTTGGGTTGACCAAAAACAGAGGAGATGCTGCCCGATTTTTCCGTAAATCCTGAATTATTTTCAAAATGAATTTAAAATGATTTTCAGAATTTATTTGATATTTATTTTTGGGTGACGACCGTACCGGTCAATGGACCCGGCTAAGTGCAAACGATACCGGCCCCGCCCGGACGTTGAGGCAATTAGCCAAAAATGAGGATCGGACCATTATCTGAGACTTACTATTTATCCTTATTTTTATTATTTATTTTCTGTTTAAATTCTATTTAGTTTCTATTTCAGTTTAGGACTAACGGCAGTTTATCTTATTTCAATTTATGTAAATAAATTGTAATGGGCATAAGCCCAGCTGGCTGGTCTGTGACTGTAATAGCTTAGATTTCCTGTCTTTTCTGGTTTTTCGAGTTTTTATTATTTAACGATTAAATGATTAAAAAGTATTTCTCGTATAAAATTAATTATTATTTTCTCACCTAAATTGACGAGTTTATTAATAATTAAAAATCACGTGTTTTCTCACTAAAATAAGAAAATTAGTTTTATTTTTATATTTATAAAATTACCAAGTTTTCATAAATAATCTGGCAACGACGAGTTTTCCCTGAACTCAAAAGTTAAATAATCGTTTTCCCTCGTATTAAATTAACGCACTAATAACCGTGTTTTTCTGTGTTTAGTTAATTAAATAACTAAAATTGGACTAGGACGCAAATAGAGATTACAACTAGTACAGTTAAGTTGGTTAACCTGAAAGCTAAGTCTATCTCTCGAATGTAGGAATTCGAGGACAACTCTAAACTTCCCGTCTCGGAGTCGTCCACCTCTCCAGTCATTTTCCTGAGGCAAGTATAGTTTATGTTAGTTTACAGTTATTTATTTAATCATTTTACTGCATGTCTAAACCACGACTCAAACACGAAACTCTCACCGAGAGTACTGTATGGTAACTACTGGGGACTGGGGAATAGCGTAATGATTATGACCACTACTGTAACAAAACCCATTATCCCTCCTGTAACAAACCCAAGCCGGTCATATGTCATTACCTGTTCAAATCACTGTTTTATACTGTAACAAACCTGTTTTAAAACTGTTTAGAACTGCATGATTCTATTTCTTATTTAACTGTTTAAAAATTAGCATGAATTGTACTTTGCTCCCTCCTGACTGGAGATATATTTTTAGGCGATGTTGAGGATGCTGAGCTGTGTTACAACAGCTATTACGACCCTGAGTTGTACCCCGTTGTGCTGCCAGAGTCCCCGCAGGAGGATGATGGAACTGAGGCTGATAGATAGATTTTTCCTTTTCTGCATTTTATTTATTTCAAATTCTGTATTTCATTTCAGAACAGTTTCATTTGTATTTAAATTTCAGTTTAATAAAGTTTAATTCCGAAGTTGAGTTGTGACAAATTATAGTATTGTTGTGTGGTTACCTGCTACTGAACAGCTTACTGCCGCCGTCTCAACAACGGTGTAGGCTGGGCATGATCCGACTAGACCCAGATTATTGGGATCGGGTCGTGACATGTTTTCAGTGGTGGCCCATGCAGGTCCTACAACAACTTAGGAAAACATACCTAGAAACAATTAGAACACTAGAACATTGATTTGTCACAACATAGGACCGAATTATATACATAAATATTTTTGTTTGATTATAGACTGGTAGGATACCTTGCTTATGTATGTACCCTAAACCTTCCAGATCATGGCCAAAGGAAAGACTACCCGATCCGGCCCTGCTGACGATGAGGTGTCATCAACTGATCACACCCCTTCTCAAGCACGCCGGGACCCACCTCCCTTGCAGCTGACAGACCGTCCTCATGCTGCATCAGCTCCCCGACCTGTTTACGCTTCCACATCGCAAGCGGCAGAACTGGCACATTCTCGGGCTGAGCCGCAGACCCCTGCGGTAGTGCCCGTACCAGCTGCTCCACCAGTGCCCGTGGATCCCACTGACCTAGTAGGAATGCTACGAAGAGTGCTTGAAGCACAGAGAGCTCAAGCAGAAGCCCACAAAGAGCAGACTGCTGCCCAAGCTGAAGCCCATCGCGAGCAGACCGCGATTATGAGAGAAGGCCTGGAGAATGCCCACAACGTGGCTATGGCTGCCCTCGAGAGAGGAGGAACCACTTCATCAGGGCCACGACCTGCCAAGGTAAGCATGATTCAGGAGTTAAGTTATATTTCTTTAAAGGCCATTCTTTGATTAGAGGCGTATTATTTCATGAAGGTTGGAGATATAGAAAGTTTTAAGAAGCAAGACCCTCGTCCTTTCAAAGGAACCGAGGGTATCATCTACGCCGATGAATGGCTAGACCATATGGAGCGTCTCCTGAGCGTCGCTCGACTTCCGGAGGACCTCAAGGCTGAAGCTGTAGGACTCCAACTACAGGATGTGGCGAGCATCTGGTATCGGAATGAACCCCGACTCCAGGACAAGCAGCTCGACTGGGACACCTTCAAGAAGCTGTTCCGCAGGAAATTTTTCCCGACATCGGAGATGCGGGAAATGGAGAGGCAATTTCAGAACTTGAAGCAGGGTAACATGACGGTCAGCGAGTATGCGGCAGAGTTCGGCCGACTAAGCCGCTTTGCCCAGAACCTGGTAGCTGACCCCAAGGATCGTGCTGAGCGATTCAGGTACGGCTTACGAGAAAAGATTCGCACCCCTGTGATCGCAGGTGGCGCGAAGACCAATGAGAGGATCCTGATCCGAGCTCAGGACGTGGAGAAGAGCCAACCTTCTCGATCCAAGAGGGAGTACCCTGGAACTAGCAACTTCCAGGGTAATCAGAAGAGGCCCAACAACAACAACAACAGGCCCTCGCACCACCAGCAGCATTATCATCAGGCGAGGACCAATGACAGGGCACACCAGAAGCAGATCCCTGTCTGCGACTATTACAAGAGGCCGGGACACCAGTCGAACGTCTGCAGGAAGAGGCTAGGACACTGCCTGGTCTGTGGGTCTGCCACCCACCAAGTGAAGGACTGTCCCATGTCAGGCCACCGGCCCAGAACCAACCAACAGAGAGCTCCCCTACCTACTCAGCAACAATAGTTTGGACAACACCAGCAGAAGGCTGGGCGAGCTTATGCCCTAGCAGCTGATGAGCAGGAGCTAGAGCAGGAACCCATCGCAGATGTTATCACAGGTTCCATTTATGTGTTTTCATATCCTGCTCTAGCATTATTTGATTCGGGTGCATCACATAGTTTTATATCATCCAAGTTTATATCTGCACACCACATAGATTCGGGACTTAGCAAGGTGATTAGTAGGGTTATGACCGGTGGTGGGCCCATACCCATCACTGAGGCTTGTCATTGTCCCATAACCATCTCTGGCCATCAGTTCTCAACACCTTTACTAGTGATGCCCCTGCCCAACTATGATGTAGTCCTAGGGATGGACTGGTTAAGTGAACAGCATGCGCTGATAGATTGTCACCGAGGATGTGTAATCTTCAGCCCACCAGGAGAACCGGAGTTTGAAATCTCTCGGGCTCCGAAAGATATGAAGAGTATCACCTACTCCTCAATCACCAAAGAACCCGGGCCTCCTCACCCTATCATTGCGGAATTTATGGATGTCTTTCCAGATAATCTTCCAGGATTGCCGCCAGATCGAGGTATGGAATTCACTATCTTGTACCCGGCTCTTCCCCTATTTCTCGGGAATGCTACAGAGTCAACCCCAAGGAGGCTAAGGAGATGAAGGATCAGATCGATGAGCTGAAGTTGCAAGGATTTATCAGAGACGGAGCTTCACCCTAGGGAGCACCAGTTTTGTTCGTGCCCAAGAAGGATAGAACCGTGCGGATGTGCATCGACTACCGGGCGCTGAACAACATCATCATCAAGAACAAGTAACCCCTGCCCCGGATCGACGACCTGTTTGATCAACTGAGCGGAGCCAAGGTATTTTCAAAGATAGATCTCAGATCAGGCTACCATCAAATCAAGGTTAGGAAGGAGGATATTCCCAAGACGGCATTCAACACCAAGTATGGACAATTTGAATTCTTGGTCATGCCGTTTGGACTGACGAATGCTCCTGCGGTATTCATGAACCTCATGAACAAGGTTTTCCATAAATATCTGGATCAGTTTGTTGTTGTCTTTATTGATGACATACTGATCTACTCGAAGACGGAGGAAGAGCATGAAGAGCACTTGAGGAAAGTGCTGAGTACCTTGAGGAAGGAGAAGCTCTATGGTAAGCTATCCAAATGTGAATTCTTTTTAGACAAGGTGGAATTTTTGGGCCATGTTGTCACAGGAAAAGGAATTTCGGTGGATCCAAAGAAGATAGCTGCTATTGAGAAGTGGACTGCACCAAGCTCGGTTGCTGAGATCATGAGCTTTTTGGGACTAGCTGGCTACTACCGGAAGTTCGTGAAGGATTTCTCCAAGATTGCGGAGCCAATGACGAAGCTTACCAGGAAGAACGAGGAGTTTATATGGTCTGAAGTGTGCCAGTCAGCTTTTGAGGAACTGAAGAAGAGGCTCACAACTGTACCGATACTTGCGCTACCTGTAGGTACCGGTGGTTTCTCAATCTATAGTGATGCTTTCGGAAAAGGACTGGGTTGCGTTCTTCAACAACACGGGAAAGTGATTGCCTATGCATCTAGACAATTGCGGACTCATGAGAAGAACTACCCCACACATGACTTGGAGCTTGCAGCGGTAATTTTTGCTTTGAAGCTATGGAAGCACTACCTGTATGGAGAGAGAGTGGAAATATTTACGGACCATAAAAGTCTGAAATATGTTTTCACTCAGAAGGAGCTGAACATGAGACAAAGACGATGGCTGAAGCTAATGAAGGATTTTGATATCAACCTGCAGAATCATCCGGGTAAGGCTAACGTTGTTGCAGATGCACTTAGTCGATACCCGATGGCGATGTTCTTGACTAAGGAGCACCATTTGCTAGAGGACATGGAGAAGCTTGGATTGGAAATTGTACTGCCCGAGGAGGAGATGAAGAAACTTGGAAGAGAAGCCATCGTACCAGGAGCTGAATCATCATTGATGCAGTTGCAAGTGCGTTCGAGTCTTATGGACAAGATCAAGGAGACACAATTTCAAGACGAGACCCTTTGCAAACTCAGAGACCAAGTGCTGGCAGGAACACTTGAAGGATTCTCAATCGCCAGCGACGGAGCATTGAAGAATGGTACGAGGCTGTGCATACCAACTGGCGAACTGAGGAACGAGCTGATGCAAGAAGCGCACCAGTCGCAGTATTCCATACACCTTGGAGCCAACAAGATGGACCGGGATATGCGGACTATAGTATGGTGGTACGAAATGAAGAAGGACGTATCCAGGTATGTGGCTATATGTTTAATTTGTCAGCAAGTTAAAGCCAGCAGACAGAGACCAGCAGGACTATTGCAGCCGCTCGACATTCCGGAGTGGAAATCGGAGCACATCACGATGGATTTTGTATCGGGACTGCCTCGATCCCAAGGAGGGAAGGATGCCATCTGGGTTATAGTGGACCGACTGACGAAGTCAGCTCACTTTATCCCCTTCAAGGTTGGTTTATCCACCGAGAAGTTGGCAGCACTGTACATGCGGCACATCTACCGGATTCATGGAGTTCCGGTAAGTATCGTATCTGACAGAGATACCAGGTTTACTTCTCACTTTTGGAAGAGTTTACATGACAGCTTGGGAACCCAACTGAAGTTCAGCACCGCCTACCACCCTCAGACTGACGGGCAATCGGAGAGAACAATCCAGACGCTAGAAGATATGCTGAGATCCTGCGTCCTGGAATTTGGAGGGTCTTGGGAAGACCATTTACACTTGGTAGAGTTCTCTTACAACAACATCTACCAAGCTAGCATCGGGATGACACCGTTCGAGGCACTCTATGGACGTCGTTGCCGCACTCCACTTGCCTGGGACGACGTCGAAAAACGAGTGTTGCTTGGACCTGAGATGGTGACCGAAGCAGCAGAGAAGGTGAGAATGATCAGAGACAAGCCCTGGATAGCCCAAGACAGACAGAAGCATTGGGCCGATTGTGAAGAACAGTTTGGCAACTCTAGAGAGGGGTGAATAGAGTTTATATAGAAAAATAGCCAATTAAAAATAACTCTTTCACCAACAATAAATAATCAGAGTAAAGTGCGGAAAATAAATGAAGAGCAGAAGAGCATACGCAAACACAGCGATTTTAACCTGGTTTCCCTCGTGGAGGACTAGTCCAGGCCTGAGAACTCTAGCTCAGGATTAAATCCACTATTTATGAAATAGTAGCTTACAACCCGTACCTTTTCTTCAGAAGAGCACGTCAACTTCTAACAGAGGATCGCAGTGGCGATTTGCTTGGAATTGTCCAAGCGACTTCTTCACTCTTGCACAAGAATCCTAACTGAGAGATGCTGAGCACTCGAGACTTAGGAGGCTTGTGGCTAGTAGATAGGAAGGGTATGGCTTATTGAGCTTGTAGGAGAGAAGAGAAGAGAAGATTGAGTGAATTGAAATGAGAGAATTCATGCCCTATTTATAGTGTTTTTAGAGGCAGAATTCGGCCAGAATTCGGGTAGAAAAATTCAAAAATTTGGCCGTTGGACATCTAGCAACCAGCTAACCCTAAAATTAGGGTTCCTGATTTCTAGGGGACAGAGTTCGGCCCGAACTCTGTGTGGAGGCAGAGTTCAGCCCGAACTCTGTCTCCAGAGCACAGAGTGGTTCTAAGTGGGACTTGTGGGCAATTTTTGTTTTGGTGGAGCTTTGGGATTTTGGGTAGGCTTATAGACTAAGTTCCAAGAGCTCAGCATAACTCAGAGTACATACTTCTAGACTCAATAAAATGTAAAAGTACAGACTCGAAAATACACTGAGAGTCGGAAACTGAGCTGTTGTCTGTCCTGAACTGAATGCAGACGTCGTGTGTCGTATTGAATTTATACAGATATTATTTAGTCAATGTAGTCAATATTTGGTTGACTGTGACTTTGTGTCAACAATCTCCCCCATATTGATAATTGACAAAATAATAAATGTATATTTCAATATTCATACCTGGACACAGTTGGTTAAAACACAGCTCCCCCATAAACAATGCCGAGCTAGAATAAGATAGCTCCCCCGTAATCAGTGAACGGTGCCGAGCTAGAATCAATAGCTCTCCCCCGTAAATAATGCATAGAACCTGTGGCCTGATAAAAATATTTTCCCAAAAGCAAACACAAGCACAAACAGATATACATTTGAAATATACATATTTCTCCCCCTTTTGGCAGTTAGCAATATAAAGGATCACGGCATAAGGAAAAGCATGAAAATAGCAGTATAGACAATGAAAAGTAATCCAACCACACCAAGCAGAGAAGAAACAGTATAATACTAATAAAACAAGTCACTGACATAAAGTAAAACTACGAAAAATAGCATAAAATGTTATCCACCAACCAGCACATCATCAGGGTTTGAAGACATAAAACCAGTACATAAATCCATAACAAACTGAAATAACTAAAATCAAAAGGCAACTAAGACCATCAGCAGTGGCAGCAGCATATCAAGCCAATCTCCATCATGGAGCACGAGAAGGTCCTGGAACATCGAAAAGGTCCTGGAACATCTGAAGATCCACAAAAGCATCATCCGGATCCATATACCTCATGACCCACGGATTGTCTATACGATGACCCGCGCGATCTGGATCCCGCTCAATAGGCACATGCAGATCAGGATGACGAGCAAGTGAATACCGCAGATCATGCAGAGAGTTCCCAAGGGCACTGATCTGCAAGGTGGTACGGTAATCCTGCTGCGTCCAGCGATCATCCTCAATAGCAAAGCGATCGCGAAGCATAGTCTGAAGAGACTCAAGAGTGGCAGGAGGAGGAGGTGCATCCTGACCAAAAGGAGGGGCGTCAGGCTCCTCATCAGCAGAATGCTCAGATGACTCAGAAGCAGCGACAGGCTGAAGGCGTCGTACTTTGGATAGAAAGGCAGGTGCAGGCATGAACGGACAAGCATCAAGTGGTATATGAAAAGCACGAAAGATCAAAGGAAGATACAGAGGATAAACCAAAGTTCGTGGTTTCCTCCTACAGCGAATCATCCAGTCCATCATGGTACGTGGAAGATTGAAAGAAATTCCAAAATGAAGATGATAAAGAGCAGATATTTCAAGATAAGTGATGTCATCATGGGAACCTGTTTTGGGTAGAATGGTGTTAGAAATAATCCAATGAAGGTCAGAAAAATATGGGTTGAGATATTTAGCCGTGAGCTTGCGAGGACGTGTGTATGGAGTACACAAATCGTCCTTGAAGCTCTCAAGGGAAATTCCGTCGGGAAAACGGAATGAGCGAGCGTCAACTAGCTTTTCCCAAGAATTGGGCTCTTGAAGATCAAGATATTCGGCTAAGTCAAATTCATCAAAAGATATATTGATACCTGCAACTCGTGAATAAATATGAAGGTCATCAAAGGTTAAGTTGCAGTAGAACATTTGAACGGCATGACGATAGATAGCAGAAGTTGTAGTAACTAGTTCATCAAGATAGAGGTCATGGAATAAAGAATCATATTGAGAGAATATGGAAAAATTAATAGGATGTCCTGTGAATACCTGACGATTCCGAAAGTCACTAAACCAGTTGTTTGATGCATCTAGTGAGACAAAAAGTCTGTTGTCATAGGTGGAAGGATTTTGAGGACGAGGTGGATTGAACAAAGGATGGGGTGGTTGAAGTTGTTCAATGATTTGTTCAATTGATGGAGGAGAATCCGAAGAGGAAATACTCTCAACTCGAATTCTCTTCCCACGATTGAACAAGCAAGGAGCCATTAAAAGATTTTAACTAGAAGATAGAAAATAGGAATGGTACCTCAAACAAGTAATAAACAATGGAAGAGAATGGAGAGAAACCCCTTTTTCTTGATTTTGAGAAGCACTGGAGCACTCTAGATCAAAAACTAGGGTTAGGGTTTCAAGGAGATTTTGTATAGGTGAGAAAGGTGGTAGTAGTGAAGGAGAGAGATGGAATCCCGACATAAAGTAGGGCTTTGTCTTTGGTCGGGTAAAATATTGACCATTGGATTAGAATTGATCCAACGGCAGAGCCAGATCCCGACTCTGGAACCTAAGAACCGAACTCGGCCCGAACTCTGATAGGGGCAGAGTTCGGCCCGAGTTCTGGATCAATGGTCCAGAACTGAAAACAGGCAGAGAACATGAAGAAAATGTTTAAGAGTTAAACAAAAGATAGTTGAGGACAACAAAGAGTGTTGAATTTAAAAAAATAGATAGAGAGGTACTCAGAAAACAGAATGAACTTTAGAAAATATCAATTAGGCAATATTAAATCGAAAACGAGCCATATAATAAATAAGGACATATACTGTGGTTCAATAGTCCAAATTTGCCATGGGTTAGCTGCAGGGGCCGGATTCCAGCTAGCGGTAGTCCTGAGGACTAGTGCACCGTGTCGCTTAGGCTTTTACGCCTTATTGTCAGAAGGACCCTTTCGGCTTGTACCCATACCAAATTCTTCGTAAAAGAATCACAATATACTCGATATTTATGCAGGTGAGTTTCAATTTATAACTGCTTCATCTAAAATTCCAAGTTCACGACAAAGAAAATTGAAGCGCTCTTCGGATAGTGGCTTAGTAAAAAAATCTGCCAGCTGTGTCAATAAATTCTAAGTTAATCGTGCCATTTTGCTGATGATCACGCAAAAAGTGGTGTCTGATTTCAATGTGTTTAGTGCATGAGTGGCAGACAGGGTTCTTAGTCAAATTGATTGCACTAGTATTGTCACAGAATATAGGAATATGCATGAAAGATAACTTATAGTCCTCAAGGGTTTGCTTCATCCACAGAATTTGTGCACAACAACGCCCAGCTGCTATGTATTCAGCTTCTGTTGTGGATAGTGCAACAGAGTTCTGCTTCTTGCTAAACCAGGAGACTAAAGCTTTTCCTAATAAATGACACGTGCCGCTCGTACTTTTACGGTCGACCTTGCATCCAGCGAAGTCAACATCGGAGTAACCAATAAGATCAAATGATGTTGACTTGGGATACCATAGGCCCACTGTAATCGTACCCTTAAGGTATCTAAAGATACGCTTAACCGCGGTCATGTGTGATTCCTTAGGATTAGCTTGATATCTAGCACATAGGCAAACACTGAACATGATATCGGGACGACTAGCAGTTAAATAAAGTAAGCTGCCTATCATACCTCGATACTTACGTTGATCAACAGGTTTGCCACTCTCATCTGGTTCGAGTTTGGTTGAAGTAGCCATTGGCGTGCTGATTGGTTTGATGTTGTCAAGATCGAACTTCTTCAGCATGTCCTTGGTGTACTTTGATTGGCAGATGAAAGTTCCATTAGCCAGTTGTTTTACTTGCAGACCAAGAAAATAGTTGAGCTCTCCCATCAAGCTCATCTCAAATTCCGTCTGCATACACTTGGCAAATTCTTGACAAAGAGTTTCATCAGTAGACCCAAAAATAATATCATCAACATAAATCTGAATTAATAGAACTTTCTTTACAAAAATTTTGAAAGCAGAAATAGCATCGCTTTTATTAGCGAGAAAGAAAACCCAAGTAAATCTCGAAAAATCATCAACAATAACAAATGCATAAAGTTTGCCTCCAAGGCTAGCTATTCTACTAGGACCAAATAAATCTATATGAAGTAGTTGTAAGGGTCTAGTAGTACTTACAGAGTTGATAGAATGAAATGAGGATTTAGTTGCCTTGTTTAGTTCACATTCGGCACATACCGTATCCTTTTTGAACGTGATGTCAGGCAATCCTCTCACTAGCTTCTTGGTGGAAAGCCTGGATATAGCATCCATGTTGGCATGACCAAGACGCTGGTGCCAAAGTAGTCGTTCGTCTTTGTGGGCATATAGACATCTACCTGCATTGTTAGTATTTATAGAAAGATAGAAAGTGTAGATGTTGTCCTCTCTTTTCCCTTCAAAAGCAATGTCTCCTGTTGACCTATCATAGATGTAGCAACTGTTTTGTCCAAAGTTAATATCATATCCATGATCAGCAAGATGACTAATGCTGAGCATGTTATGCTTTAACTTGGTCACTAGGCAGACATCTTTTATTACAGAAGAAGGAGGATGACCAATGATACCATTACCTATAATATGCCCTTTGAGATTGTTACCGAAGGATACGTATCCTTCTCTCTTCATCGATAGTGATGCAAAAAGATTTGCGTCTCCCGTCATATGTCGCGAGCATCCACTATCGAGAATCCACTTACTTTCAGTTGAGGAGGGAAGGTCCACCTACATCAAGAGTAGATGTGACCTTTGGTACCCGAGTTCTTGAGGATCCTGAAAAGTTAGTCTTTGGGAACCAAGCATATATCCTTTTATCTACAAGTCTTCTAACTCTGCACTGTGGTGAGATGTGTCCATGTAATCCACAATAAGTACAGATAGCATTCTTATTTATACTAGGAGCATGAGAATAATATCTATAATCAACAGGATGAGGATGGACATGATGTGAAGAGTTAGCATGGTGAAGATGATTATGCATGGAATAAGTGGCATGGTGATGGTGTCTATGAGGCATAGAATGATGGTATTGTCTATGATGTGTGACTTGCTGATATTGTCTAGATGGCATGGCATGATGATTTTGTCTATATGGTATATGAAGACCTTGTCTATATGGCATTGTATGATGATTTTGTCTATATGGCATGGCATGATGATTTTTATGTGTGGAGTGATGTTGATTGTGTCTTTGTGCATGATGAGTGTGTACTGAGTGAGAATTGTTCTTACGTGCACGTGGTTTGTGAAAGTTTGTGTATATAAATGTATGGTTATGTGCTGCATGAGAATGACGTGGTTGACTAGCAGGAGTGGTGTTGTGCCCATGTGATTGGGTTTGAGGTTGGACAACCTGTTTACCCAATTTGGTTTCTAATCTTTTAGAAACAGCTTGCAGTTCATCAACCTTAATATTTAAGCCATAAATCTTAGTCATGGAAATCTTGTGTCTACTCTTTTCTTCAGCAAGCAACGTATTGAGAGTAGTGATTTCTTGAGTTTGTTGCTCAATACGTGCTTCAGCATCATGTAAGCTTAATTTAAGCTTGGATACTTCATCAGTGTCATTAGTGGGTGATGTGTTTCTAACATTATCAAGAAGTAAAGAAATTCTTTGTATCTCATCTTCTAGACTTTTGATTTTGTCCTTGGCATGTTTATATTTACCGATGACCTTTTTATGATCATCGAGTAAATCAGTGAAAGTATCGCCAAGTTCATCAAAAGAGAAGTCATCCAGAGTTTCGTTAGATACCTTGTTGGAAGTTGCCATCAGGCACACATTTGCTGTATCTTGAGGAGAGTCCTTTTCTTCCTCAGAGTCACTCGCTTCACTTTCATGCCAGATGCCTGTGTTGGCATGTTTCTTTGATGAGTTCCTTTTGTATGGCTTCTCATAGCGGTTGCTCTTCTTCAGGAATGGGCAGTCTTTTCGGACATGTCTAGTTTTCTTGCAACCATAACAAGTTGGTTCCTCTTCATCGTCTTCTTGAGATTCCTTCTTCCTTCGATTGAAGTGAAGAAATTTCCTGAAGTTGCGAACCATGAGAGCTTGGTCTTCATCATCCGAGTTATCTTCTTCGGTCTCATCATGATTAGCTCTTCGTTGATGAGCTTTGAGTACGATCTCCCTGGTCTTCGGAGCAGGCTCTTTGAAGTCCTTGAGGTCAAGCTCGTGAGTCATAAGCTTACCCATCAAGGTCTCCATTGACATTGTTGTGAGATCGTTTTCTTCTATGATGGCTGTCACCTTAGGGTTCCAAATCTTTGGTAGCCCTCTGAGCAGCTTACGAATCTTCTCGTGGTTTGAGTACTGCTTTCCAAGCGAAGATAGAGGATTGATGATGTCGAGGAATCTTGTGATCATTTGAGTGATCGTCTCACTTGGCTTCATCTTGAAGGCTTCGTATTCTTGAGTGAGACGGCTTATTTTAGATTCCTTGACCTGTGTGGTTCCTTCATGCGTTACTTCTAGAAGTCTCCATACTTCATGAGCAGTGGTGCATGTAGAGACCCTGTTGAACTCATTCCTGTCTATAGCACAGAATAAAGCATTAATAGCCCTAGCATCTAGACTTGCCTGTTTCTTCTCCTCGACAGAATATTTGTCGTGTGGTTTCTCAATGAGGTCACCATCGACAACTATCCTGGCGGGCTTTTTGTAACCGTCAGTGACGACAGTCCACAGGTCAAAGTCTAGAGACTTAAGATAGAAGCTCATCCTTGTTTTCCAATATGTGTAGTTAGTTCCATCAAATAGGGGAGGCCTATGAGTGGACTGACCTTCACCATGATTGGAAATCAAGGATTGTGTGGTTGCCATGGATCAGCTCTTAGGATGTTAGTCCTTGTAAAGAGAACAGAGCTCTGATACCAATTTGAAGAACAGTTTGGCAACTCTAGAGGGGGTGAATAGAGTTTATATAGAAAAATAGCCAATTAAAAATAACTCTTTCACCAACAATAAATAATCAGAGTAAAGTGCGAAAAATAAATGAAGAGCAGAAGAGCATACGCAAACACAGCAATTTTAACCTGGTTTTCCTCGTGGAGGACTAGTCCAGGCCTGAGAACTCTAGCTCAGGATTAAATCCACTATTTGTGAAATAGTAGCTTACAACCCGTGCCTTTTCTTCAGAAGAGCACGTCAACTTCTAACAGAGGATCGCAGTGGCGATTTGCTTGGAATTGTCCAAGCGACTTCTTCACTTTTGCACAAGAATCCTAACTGAGAGATGCTGAGCACTCGAGACTTAGGAGGCTTGTGGCTAGTAGATAGGAAGGGTATGGCTTATTGAGCTTGTAGGAGAGAAGAGAAGAGAAGATTGAGTGAATTGAAATGAGAGAATTCATGCCCTATTTATAGTGTTTTTAGAGGCAGAATTCGGCCAGAATTCGGGTAGGAAAATTCAAAAATTTGGCCGTTGGACAGCTAGCAACCAGCTAACCCTAAAATTAGGGTTCCTGATTTCTAGGGGACAGAGTTCGGCCCGAACTCTGTGTGGAGGCAGAGTTCGGCCCGAACTCTGTCTCCAGAGCACAGAGTGGTTCTAAGTGGGACTTGTGGGCAATTTTTGTTTTGGTGGAGCTTTGGGATTTTGGGTAGGCTTATAGACTAAGTTCTAAGAGCTCAGCATAACTCAGAGTACATACTTCTAGACTCAATAAAATGTAAAAGTACAGACTCGAAAATATACTGAGAGTCGGAAACTAAGCTGTTGTCTGTCCTGAACTGAATGCAGACGTCGTGTTCGTATTGAATTTATACAGATATTATTTAGTCAATGTAGTCAATATTTGGTTGACTGTGACTTTGTGTCAACAGATTGCAGCAGACGGCCTTTGGAGTTTGAAGCAGACGACAGTGTATTTGTGAAGATCTCGCCTACCAGAGGAACAATCCGTTTCGGCAGAGCAGGAAAGTTGAGCCCCAGGTATATTGGTCCATTTGAAGTACTTAGCAGGATTGGAGAAGTGGCTTATTGGGTGGCTCTACCCCCAAGTCTCGAAGGCGTCCACAATGTCTTCCACGTCTCACAGCTGAGATGCTATATCCCAGACCCGAGCCATATCTTGGACCATTCAGAGCTGGAGATTGGACCCAGCCTCACAGTGCCGGAGAAACCAGTGACAATCTTGGACCAAGGCGAGAAGAGGACCAGGAACACCGTGATGCCAATAGTCAGAGTAATGTGGCGGCACAACTCACCAGGCGAGTCGACCTGGGAGCGAGAAGACCAGATGCGGGAGCAGTACCCGTACCTGTTTGAGACTTGAGGTAATCCCTAACCTTACTTTAATTTCGAGGACGAAATTTTCTAAGGATGGAAGATTGTGAAACCCATATCCTGTGATTAATTATTAAATAGAGTTTAGTATTATTATTATTAGCATTTTCAAAAAAATTATTATTATTAATGTTATTAGTAAATATTTTTGAGTGAAAGTGTTTTCAAAAATAACAATATGGCTTTTGGATTCCAGACCCAGGCCTGAGCCCGAACCCAATCCTTTTCCTATTTCCAAAATCTGGTTTGACTTGGTTAACTTAAAAAAAAAATTTAAATGTATTGGCTGGTCCCGTAGGACCAGCATGTTTGGGGGGACTCTTTCTCCACAACTCCCCATTCTTGCTCTGGACCACATGTTCTCATAAACTCCCCACATTTTTCTCCAACGTATACTAACCACCTCCCCTTTATTACTACCACCTCACCCCACTCCTCCTCTCATTCCTCACGAGCAGAGAGAAACACTCCTCTCTACTTCATTCCCCCAACTCAATCCCTCACCAAACCCTCTCATTTACCCATCTCTCACCAACTCTCCAGAGAACCCCTCTACACGAGCCCTAGCTCCCGGCCGACCACGTTCGCCGTGCCCCGGCCAGTGTTTCGGCCAACCGCCCTCTTTCCCGCGACCGCAGCCGCGCCGACCATCCTCGGCCAACTCCTCGCCGCGCCAGTCTCCGGCGAGCCGCGGCCAACCTCGGTCGCCCGTCCCCTGTCGGCCGCCCGTTCCCCTTCGGCGCCATCTCCGCCGACCAGCGCCGCCCCGTCGGCTCTCCTTCGCGGCCGACCATCTCTGGCCGTGCGACCCCCACCGGCGTTCCCTGTCGTCCAGCGCCCCATTCTCGGTCGTGCCCCTTTGGTGTTGTCTCCGCCCCGACAGCGTTGCCCTAGCCGCTGTCCCGGCCGACTCCCTCCGGCGACCTCGCCCCGAGCTCACTGCTCTTTGGTGAGCTTTCCCTGTTGGTTCTGGCAGTGCCCTAGTTCTGATTTTCGGCGTTGCGTCGATGACGCTGGTTCCAGCACTGTTTCGGGAACGTTCGCTGATCTGGATCTCATCATTTTCTTTCTATTTTACATCTGAGAGCTCTAGCCGAGCAATTCGAGGTATAACCCCCTGTCCCGCTATTTTATTATTATTTTCGATGATGAAATGGTCCCAGGTTCCCTTTGGGAATTCGGTTTTAGCGATGACGTAATTTTTCAGGACTTTCAGAAAAGTCATGTGAGTTATTTTGGATTCCCGAAATATTTCGGGAATGGTTTTTGGTGTGTTTTAGTTCTCCGGAATTTTTCGGGAACGTTCTATGATTTGTAGAATTGGAATCGAACTTCCGAAATTATTTCGGGTCGTCCTGATTATGCTGTGGATTGGCTGTGGATGTTTTATATATATAAAATGCAGGTTTTTCCCTGGTTTGGGACTTGCAGAAATTATCGGCCATTTTCCCAGTTTTTGGTTTGACCAAAAACAGAGGAGATGCTGCCCGATTTTTCCGTAAATCCTGAATTATTTTTAAAATAAATTTAAAATAATTTTCGAAATTTATTTGATATTTATTTTTGGGTGACGACCGTACCGGTCAATAGACCCGGCTAAGTGCAAACGATACCGGCCCCGCCCGGACGTTGAGGCTGTAATGCCCCACTCTGTATCGGTGCATTACGATGAGTCATTGACTCGAAGAGTTGCGTTGACCCGATGAGGTATCGGTGCGAATCGATACAAGTGTTACGTTGGCCAAAGGTATGCTTTGAGTCGGTTGGAATCTATGAATCGAATCGATGCAAAGGATAAGTCCCGTTTGAGCAAGTGCTGATTTTAGTTGATCTGGTGTGCAGGCTATGCTTTTACGCTGGACGATAAGAGGTCGGCATTTTGTCTTATGCAATAAAGTGTCCGCAAAACCAAATCGGGGCCTTGCAACGGATTGTGGCATGGGCGCGATAGGCCAAATCAACCGAGTAGAGCAAAGGAATGGCTAAGTCCGAGAGTTAGCTATGCGACTAAGTTATGGAAGCGAGACGCTTCAACTCTGCGAAACGGCAAGGCATATCGACTTAAGGTGGGCGGGTTCTTGACTCTCTCTCCCTATTCCTTCACGTCTAATAAAATATGTTATGGTATGCGTAATATGTTATCGAGTTAGCGAGCGTGGCTCGGCGAGTAAGTGCCTAAGTATGTGTCGAACACTAAGATAGAACATTGAACAATCGAACAATTGAAGCGACGTGCATCAAGTGCACAAGTCGCGATAGGGCATGATGGTAGAACATTGAAAGACAACATCGAGATGTGTATCAGGTGCACGGCTCCGAGAACATTGAACTCTAGGCGTAGAACATTGATTATGATGCTGAGAGTGCCTTTGTGCACTTATGCTACAAAAAGTCTAAGTAAATACGGAGGTAGGCTATGCGAGTAACATTATGAACGAGAC
The DNA here is from genome assembly GCA_029216955.1 of Iris pallida. Lineage (NCBI taxonomy): Eukaryota > Viridiplantae > Streptophyta > Magnoliopsida > Asparagales > Iridaceae > Iris > Iris pallida. The sequence goes on from JANAVB010031814.1 coordinate 3,972,057, forward strand.
GCGTTGAATACGAGTACGAGACGACTAAGCCGTTGGGCGTCGTGCATCAATATGGATGTGTTGGGGCATAACGCCGACAGAGCTCCCCATGCGAATGGTGGATTATGTTTATGGCACGGGAAACCGTTTATGGCACGAAAAACCGTTTATGTGCGAGACTATGTTTATGGAATACGAGATCGGATTGTATGCTATGGTACGATTTGCATGGTCAATGGACTCGGATGGCCCGTGCACGGGTACGGCTTCCCTCGAACGGTTACGCCGGGGCGCCGGGACCGTTCGGCCAAGGAGGGTATTATGTGTGGTATTTATGGTGCACAACATTTGGACGGATTGCGACCGTCCAGTGCTGTGATAAGCTATGATATCCGTAAGTTTGGGATCCTTCAGATACTGGGCTAGCAACCCGTATCGAAGCGATTGTAGGCTTACACATATGAGATGCCAAGTCCATTACGGTGCGAAATACCGTGACCTTCATATAGATAGGGCCGGTGGGCTGAGATGAGAGCTGGGTGCAGGCGCAGGGCCTGCTACCCATTATGCATATGTTTACGTTTATGATTGGCCGGTTGCACGAACTGATTATGTTTGCTTATGCTAAGTTCTAACCACTGCAGGCTAAGGGAAATGGGACGAGATGAGCACGAACACTATGTTTATGTTTCAGATTATGTCTAACTGTATCTGCTGCAGGAACACGGTGTGGGACACATTTAAGTTATGTGCTATGTTTAAGCGTTGCCATGAAATTGATCCTAAGGCTAAATAGAAAGACCACAAAGTAAGATGCATGTTTCACTAAATGAATAAGTGTTTGGTTTGGGTGCGAGCGGGTCTTGATCAGTGCGAAGCGAAGACGAAAGCACTAAACCCCCACTAGTTTATGTGCAGGTTCAGGTTATGATCGGCTCGGGACGGGGCGGGGCTTGGCTTGGACGTGCCGAGGCATGGAGTCCTTGGCGTTTAAGAGGAGCTACCGCATAGGCGTTCGGACTTGCGACATGGAGATATTCGGCCGAAGACTACTTGGTGGCTATAAAGAGGCATAATGTATGGAACAATGTAATCCTTTGTGAGCTAGAGAGATCATGAGCGTTGTAGCCAATTGGCATATTAAGTTGGGCTATTCAGAGCCTTTGTAACCTTCAGTTCATAATCAATAAAAGAGATTCTTATGTTTACTTTGTTTCCTTCCGCTGCTTATGTTATCGATTTGAGATAATCACTATGTGAACCTGTTATCTTGCCTTGCACGAGCGCAACTCCAGGCTCGTGCGACATCACGCCCCAGCGAGGACGATGATTCGGGTTAAATCTAGTGAGGACGAGCGATTTCCCGGATCGGGGCGTGACAAGTTGGTATCAGAGCGGTTCCATCCTTTGGACCGTGCGTGAATCTCTTTGACCCTCAGTTGCTTCGATATCGAAATTCAGTTGACTCTAAGTTGTTTCCGCAACCGCATGGCTCATGGATCTGCTCGACGTTACATTGGATGTTCCATACAATAAGTCTATATTAAGTTGCGTACGTTTGCCAAAAGTATGTCGTAACTATTACGCTATCTCCGAGTGCCATCGGAGAATGTTGGTTGCACGAAGTGCAACGAGTTATGGGATGTTGGTTGCACGAAGTGCAACGAGTTATAGAATACTGGTCGCACGAAGTGCAACGAATATGGTAATATTGGTTGCACGAAGTGCAATGATATGTGTGTTGTTGGTCGCATGAAGTGCGAGGAGCTATGTATTGTTGGCCGCACGAAGTGCGAGAAGATATGTGGTGTTGGTTGCATGAAGTGCAACGGATCGAGATATGAGGCGATGCGTATTATGTGGCTACGCGAACGGTTATGTGTTGTCGGTTGTATGGAGTACAGCAAGTCGTGGATCATTTGTTGCATCGGTGCAACGAGTCGATATGGTATGATGCGTGTTGTATGGCTATGCGGATGGATAGCGATATGTTGTGCAAGACTGAGTAAAGACCGTAAGTATCGAGAATGAGTTGTTGCACGAGTTGCAATGAGCGAGATTGAAAGATCGTGGATGCGATAATAACGAGTCGAGATGGTCGCTAAGTCGAGTTGAGTAGGCGAACATGTTTGTTGGCCGAATGTCGTGTTGAGCTTTGAATAAGCGAATGTTGTGGGTGTGATCGATATGATCGCCATGGTACGGTTAGATCGAACGTATGTCAAACTTGAGCTAACGTTAGAGCTGGGATCGGAAGGATCGCCATACGGAACGGTTAAGTTGAGATAGAAGTCGGACCTATGCGAAGTGTGATGTCGAGTAATGACTCGATTCTGAGTGGTATATGCAATACCAATTATGCGAGCAAGTGTAGCAAAGTATGGTGTCGATAACGATAGGCTCGATCCTGAGTGGTATATGGAATACCACTTAGCGATAGCTATGTTAAGCCGTTTGGTGACTTACGATAGGTTACGTCGAGGCGATTATGTTGTTATGATATGTTGTCCGTAACGGACGGAGTAGTACCGAGACTCGAGTGGAAATGATTTGAGAGAAGTCGATGCAAGTATGCTTCGGTGAATTAAGTTGGAACGATTATACGCGAAGTCGTACCTATGGATGATGCGTCGGACGAGGATTCGTTAAGCGTAAGTCGAACGATAGGCTGAGAATAGCGAACGAATGTTACGTTGAGGAAATAGTCGACCCGGTCGGACTTACGTTGAGTAGGTACGAAAAAATTGTGCGAACAAAATTTGGTTGGTGCGGTGAGTCGGTAGCACGATTTGGAAGTGCGAGTTAGGGATATGAGAATGAATATATAAATTGAAAATCGTGTCTCGATGATGGTAGTTAGTGATAACGGAATGGATCTTGATGTGTGCAAACTTGATTCGTATTCGAGTTCGGATAATGGCAATGATTGTAACGAGTTGAGCTTATGAGAAAGAAAGATGTTCAAGTTATGCATATCGACGATGGTATTGAGGCGTATCAAAGACGATATACAATAACTCGGGGATACTCTGATCGAATGAACGAAAATTATGTTGAGCATTGTTGTTGGATGAATAAGATGTAAGTTAAGTTGAAGGTAATTTGGATGATAACGGTAGGAACGCTTCGGAGAATTTAAGAGTCGATGGATGTTACTCGGAAGAAAACGGAAGTGATTGATTGCTTCGCGGATCACCACTATGTTGACATTCTTGTCTTGAGCGAGCGCAATACTGGCCTCGCACATGCGTCACGTCAAATTAGAACGATCATTCCGCGTGAGCGCTGGTATAGTGATTCATCCAGCGGGGATGATCGAACTTGCGAGGCGTGGCAAATCGATATAGACTTGTGGTTTGATGCGAAGGTAAAATTAAGGATTGTACGATATTGTTAACGGTAGTATACGAGTGATTCGAGTAGCAGCGGCGCATCAGTTGCGCAAGGGATGGATAAATTGTGAATTGGTAAAGTATGTCGGATTGGGTAAAGTCCCATATGAAACGTCGGGAATTGATTTGGCTCCGCGATAGGATATAGCATGGTTCGTTGTAACTGTCCCTCGTTGATGATCTTCAATTATCGAGCGTAGTTTCAGGGCAGATGACCCTAGAAGACTTGACCGCCAAACCGCCAAATCAAGTGAATATTAAAGTCCCATAGGATGACCCTAAGGAAGTCGCATAATAAATATTATTAAGGATAAGGAATGATCGAGTATATATTGAGGAACGTGCTTAGCATAGCGATGCGGTAAGGCGATTGCAAGGATTCTGCAATGCGCGAGAGCTACGGATAGTAGAACGACCCTAAGAGTGTGTCGTAGATCGATTGAGTAATGGTTAGGCTATGTGTATTGAGCGCACGATCTATGTTACGAAGTGAACCAGTCAGGATTGAATCGAAGTTTGAGTAAAAGATTCGTACTTGGTCGAGAATCGGAGATAAGCGTATCGTAAGAGACCTTGGGTCGGAAAGATTGTTGCCTTTGAGCATCGTAGACTCAAGTTAACCTCTTGTGTCGGGAGAGCGCGAGCATGTATGTCTGGATAAGTTACCTAGCGGGGGTAGCCCCAGACTCGATGCGTGGGTAGTTCGAGATTGTGAATCATATATGGATAGTTGTGTGTGCGAGACTTAGTACGGATTGTAAGAAAGGAAAACGGAGACATGTATTCTTAGTCCATATCGTTAAGGCTAAATTTTATGAATGATTGGGTGAAAGACTTGAGTTATACGAGAGATAGGAAACGGTTGGACGAATAGGCATTACGGAAAATTGTTGCGATCGGATGCGCAACGGCTTGCTGCAATGCATGCGTTAGATGGCCATCGAGAAACTTATGAGATTGAAGTTACGAGTTTGAATCAAGTTATGTGCAGAGATGTTTGGAATAGGATCGTATGTTATGGGATGATGCATACGAGGAGTATTTTGGGAATAGGCGTTAAGATATGACTAAGACGAGTACGGACCGATGGATGCTTGAGGATTTAAGTTGAGCTTGTTAGTTGTCCCGATATCCTACAACTGAGCTTGGCTGAAATGCATATATTGGTGGGACACCTAAAATATATGTATGATCCAATCTAAGTTGTATGATTCCAACGATAGTAGCACGAGATCGTGAAGCGATCTATGCGAGACACTTGGATTAAGTGTTGGTTTCGGTTCGAGGACGAACCTGATTTTAAGTGGTATATTATGTAATGCCCCGCTCCGCATCGGTGCATTACGATGAGTCGTTGACTCGAAGAGTTGCGTTGACCCGATGAGGTATCGGTGCGAATCGATACAAGTGTTACGTTGGCCAAAGGTATGCTTTGAGTCGGTTGGAATCTATGAATCGAATCGATGCAAAGGATAAGTCCCGTTTGAGCAAGTGCTGATTTTAGTTGATCTGGTGTGCAGGCTATGCTTTTACGCTGGACGATAAGAGGTTGGCATTTTGCCTTATGCAATGAAGTGTCCGCAAAACCAAATCGGGGCCTTGCAACGGATTGTGGCATGGGCGCGATAGGCCAAATCAACCGAGTAGAGCAAAGGAATGGCTAAGTCCGAGAGTTAGCTATGCGACCAAGTTATGGAAGCGAGACGCTTCAACTCTGTGAAACGGCAAGGCGTATCGACTTAAGGTGGGCGGGTTCTTGACTCTCTCTCCCTATTCCTTCACGTCTAATAAAATATGTTATGGTATGCGTAATATGTTATCGAGTTAGCGAGCGTGGCTCGGCGAGTAAGTGCCTAAGTATGTGTCGAACACTAAGATAGAACATTGAACAATCGAACAATTGAAGCGACGTGCATCAAGTGCACGAGTCACGATAGGGCATGATGGTAGAACATTGAAAGACAACATCGAGATGTGCATCAGGTGCACGGCTCCGAGAACATTGAACTCTAGGCATAGAACATTGATTATGATGCTGAGCGTGCCTTTGTGCACTTATGCTACGAAAAGTCTAAGTAAATACGGAGGTAGGCTATGCGAGTAACATTATGAACGAGACGCGTTGAATACGAGTACGAGACGACTAAGCCGTTGGGCGTCGTACATCAATATGGATGTGTTGGGGCATAACGACGACAGAGCTCCCCATGCGAATGGTGGATTATGTTTATGGTACGGGAAACCGTTTATGGCATGGGAAACCGTTTATGTACGAGACTATGTTTATGGAATACGAGATCGGATTGTATGCTATGGTACGATTTGTATGGTCAATGGACTCGGATGGCCCGTGCACGGGTACGGCTTCCCTCGAACGGTTACGCCGGGGCGCCGGGATCATTCGGCCTAGGAGGGAACTATGTGTGGTATTTATGGTGCACAACATTCGAACGGATTGCGACCGTCCAGTACTGTGATAAGCTATGATATCCGTAAGTTTGGGATCCTTCGGATACTAGGCTAGCAACCCGTATCGAAGCGATTGTAGGCTTACACATATGAGATGCCAAGTCCATTACGGTGCGAAACACCGTGACCTTCATATAGATAGGGCCGGTGGGCTGAGATGAGAGCTGGGTGCAGGCGCAGGGCCTGCTACCCATTATGCATATATTTACGTTTATGATTGGCCGGTTGCACGAACCGATTATGTTTGCTTATGCTAAGTTCTAACCACTGCAGGCTAAGGGAAATGGGACGAGATGAGCATGAACACTATGTTTATGTTTCAGATTATGTCTAACTGTATCTGCTGCAGGAACACGGTGTGGGACACATTTAAGTTATGTGCTATGTTTAAGCGTTGCCATGAAATTGATCCTAACGCTAAATAGAAAGACCACAAAGTAAGATGCATGTTTCACTAAATGAATAAGTGTTTGGTTTGGGTGCGAGCGGGTCTTGATCAGTGCGAAGCGAGGACGAAAGCACTAAACCCCCACTAGTTTATGTGCAGGTTCAGGTTATGATCGGGCGGGGCTTGGCTTGGACGTGCCGAGGCATGGAGTCATTGGCGTTCAAGAGGAGCTACCGCATAGGCATTCGGACTTGCGACATGGAGATGTTCGGCCGAAGACTACTTGGTGGCTATAAAGAGGCATAATGTATGGAACAATGTAATCCTTTGTGAGCTAGAGAGATCATGAGCGTTGTAGCCAATTGGCATATTAAGTTGGGCTATTCAGAGCCTTTGTAACCTTCAGTTCATAATCAATAAAAGAGATTCTTATGTTTACTTTATTTCCTTCCGCTGCTTATGTTATCGATTTGAGATAATCACTATGTGAACCTGTTATCTTGTCTTGCACGAGCGCAACTCCAGGCTCGTGCGGCAACACGCCCCAGCGAGGACGATGATTCGGGTTAAATCTAGTGAGGACGAGCGATTTCTCGGATCGGGGCGTGACAGAGACAATTAGCCAAAAATGAGGATCGGACCATTATCTGAGACTTACTATTTATCCTTATTTTTATTATTTATTTTCTGTTTAAATTCTATTTAATTTCTATTTCAGTTTAGGACTAACGGTAGTTTATCTTATTTCAATTTATGTAAATAAATTGTAATGGGCATAAGTCCAGCTGGCTGGTCTGTGACTGTAATAGCTTAGATTTTCTGTCTTTTATGGTTTTTCGAGTTTTTATTATTTAACGATTAAATGATTAAAAAGTATTTCTCGTATAAAATTAATTATTATTTTCTCACCTAAATTGACGAGTTTATTAATAATTAAAAATCACGTGTTTTCTCACTAAAATAAAAAAATTAGTTTTGTTTTTATATTTATAAAATTACCAAGTTTTCATAAATAATCTGGCAACGACGAGTTTTCCCCGAACTCAAAAGTTAAATAATCGTTTTCCCTCGTATTAAATTAACGCACTAATAACCGTGTTTTTCTGTGTTTAGTTAATTAAATAACTAAAATTGGACTAGGATGCAAATAGAGATTATAACTAGTACAGTTAAGTTGGTTAACCTGAAAGCTAAGTCTATCTCTCGAATGTAGGAATTCGAGGACAACTCTAAACTTCTCGTCTCGGAGTCGTCCACCTCTCCAATCATTTTCCTGAGGCAAGTATAGTTTATGTTAGTTTACAGTTATTTATTTAATCATTTTACTGCATGTCTAAACCATGACTCAAACACGAAACTCTCACCGAGAGTACTGTACGGTAACTACTGGGGATTGGGGAATAGCGTAATGATTATGACCACTACTGTAACAAAACCCATTATCCCTCCTGTAACAAACCCAAGCCGGTCATATGTCATTACCTGTTCAAATCACTGTTTTATACTGTAACAAACCTGTTTTAAAACTGTTTAGAACTGCATGATTCTATTTCTTATTTAACTGTTTAAAAATTAGCATGAATTGTACTTTGCTCCCTCCTGACTGGAGATATATTTTTAGGTGATGTTGAGGATGCTGAGCTGTGTTACAACAGCTATTACGACCCTGAGTTGTACCCCATTGTGCTGCCAGAGTCCCCGTAGGAGGACGATGGAACTGAGGCTGATAGATAGATTTTTCCTTTTCTGCATTTTGTTTATTTCAAATTCTGTATTTCATTTCAGAACAGTTTCATTTGTATTTAAATTTCAGTTTAATAAAGTTTAATTCCGAAGTTGAATTGTGACAAATTATAGTGTTGTTGTGTGGTTACCTGCTACTGAACAGCTTACTGCCGCCGTCTCAACAACGGTGCAGGCTGGGCATGATCCGACTAGACCCAGATTATTGGGATCGGGTCGTGACATCAAGAATCATCAAAACGTCCTAATGTTTCTCAGAAGACCCTTCAAATCCAGCATCAACATCATCCTCCAACTAGGGTGGTATCATCCCAGCCACAACAACAGCCTATCCCACCCAAGCCTAAGTATAATTATTGTGGAAGAGAAGGACACAAGTGGGACCATTGTAGGAAGAGGTTAGGACTTTGTCTCCTTTGTGGATAACCAGACCACCAAGTACGAGAATGCCCCATAGCACCAGCTCATAAGCCAGTTTCGCAACCGCAGTCTGGAGGAGCACAACGTCAAGGACAAGCATTTGTGGCTTTGACTCAACCCCAAGACATAGGTAACTTAAACATGTTTCCTTGAAAGCCTTCTTTAGTTTTAGTTGTTATGCATGCTTAGTTAGTTTGTAGTATGCTTATTATCGATCAGTTCCCTTATGTTCCTAGCCATTATCTCTCCGTGACTTAGCTTAAAAAATTATTGCTTGTAAGAGTTAGGTATTATACTATGCTATTTGTGATATTTTGATATTTGAGGACAAAAATATTTTAAGGGGGATAGTTTGTAGCATTTGGGTTCCTAGAATTTATTTTCTATTTTAGAGATTTTTTATATATTTTATTTTAGTTGGAATCAATTATTAACTAGGATATTGATTAGGGATCTTAAGATTTTTGCCTAAGCCTATAGGTTAGATATAAGAAAATTAGGTCGTATATGGTCTCTGGGGCCCCTAGATAGTCCCTAGAATATTATTTCACCATTTTAGAATTTTTGGGATTTTATGAAGATTTTTAGATAATTTTATATATGATTTTATTATTTTCCTAAGCTTCTATGATTTACTGTGAGAGCACCCGAGAGTAGTTATGAGGCCAAAGAATTTATTTGGACTCTAGAACCCTTAAAATATTTTCTAGATTTTTCTAGGAATTTTTAGGAATTTTTTGGGATTTATTTGGAATTTTTAGGATTTTTTTTTTATTTTTATTTAATTTTCTGTAATTAAAAACCCTATTTCTAAAATAAATACCCAGTCAGCCGAAAGGGGGGCCCACCCGTCAGCCTCTCGGGCACGCGTGGCCGGCCCACCCGTCAGCGCGGGTGGGTGAGGCTCGGTCTACGAGCCGCCCACATAATTCCAATCCGAGCCATGTTCGGAGCAGAGCCAAGCTCAGCTTGCTGTGGCCGTTCGATCGAAGCTGTGGGCACACACGATCGCGCCACATGGCCTCTCAGCTACCGCTTGGACATCTCACCGACTCCCCCTCCCTATATATATTAATATATGTTTAGGTTTTCGAAAACCCTATATTATTTTCAGCAGTTTTTGTGGGAGAGTTCGATAGAGTTCTTCGACTTCGCGGAGGGATTGCCGTTGATCTAGTAGTCCTTTTTGTGCACCGTTTTTTTTGTTAGAAGCGTATTGAGGTTAGATTTTTGAATATATAATTTATTTTATGGTATTTTGATCTTGAATTTCTGAATAATTATTTGAGTGTCGGTTGTCTAAAAATCAACACGTCGCACGGTTTTCGAGATTTCGAGCGATCCCAAACTCCGTTTCGCGATCCGTTTGAAGTTTTGGAAAGCTGACACCGAGCTCTACAACATATAATTTTTTCAGAAATTTAGATTTTCATCTAGTATTTTATTTTGTTCATAGAAGTCAGATTTGGTCAACTGTTCATCGATTTGGTCATGGTTAGCCATAATGGCGATAACTTTGGACCAAATCATGATTTTATGGCACGGTCGATTCTAGTGCACTCATGGCACTAAAATCTACCATGTTTCACACTCAAACTTTTAAATTCATAATGTTTAGTCAACAGTATGTCTCGGTTTGCGTGTGCCACGGGTCCCGAATTTGAAACCGTGAAATTACTTGGCCAAATATTTGCGTTTAGATTGTTATTTCAGAATTAAATAGGTTAAAATAGGATTTTAAAAAATTTATTCCAGAATTAGAATAGTATTAATTGATTTAACCCATTAGCCACTTTATAGGATTTTTAGAGTGAGAATCGTTGATCTAACTTTTGATTGTTTTGTGTTAAGGTAGATCGGACTACGAAGTCTTGAGTTATGATTTTATCATCTATCGGAGCAAGCAAGTATCACTGTGACCCATGTTTTCTTTATTTTATACTGCATGTATCTTCGTGTCGTCTTTTCACTATTACTCCCTTATGGTTCATGATTGTCATTGTTCATGATTACTATTGTGCACGAGAGTTAGAATCGGTTGGATATACATACATGTTCATGCCTTACTCATTGTTTCCTATTGTTTACAATTTATCGTATTGCTAATGTTTATCGTAGTGGACATGTATTGTGAGTGAGTCGGGCGGGAGAATACAACAAGTAAGCATGTGGTCAACGAATTGAATACAGACCCCCTATACATTGATTGCATAATATCAGTCATGTACCACACGTATGACTGACGGATATCCCAAGCCGTCTACATGCTGAAAGTTGGTATTCTAAAACACACAGTACACGTGACTTAATTATTGTTGCTCTATTGTCTATTGTTCTTCTTTCGTCAAGTCTACCTTCTTATTGTCATCATGTCTTAGTGGTATGTCAAAGTCTACCTTCATATTGTTATCATGTCTCAAAGGTACTTTTTTATCATACAATGTCATGCCTATACTTATCTTCAGTTAAATTTCTTTTATCTTTCCTTCATGCTTGTATACTATATTGTGTAATGTAGTGTTATGGTGATCTTGCTCCAATCCTGACTGGATAACTATTTTTCAGCTTTAGACGACGAGATTTGTCCCGAGGTCTACGGTGAGTATGTTGGCGACCCTGATATCACTGGCGTACCCGGTTCCAGCACTGATACGAATTAGCATATTTTATTCCTTATAGATTCGCATTAGTTAGCAGTTATAGTTATAGAGTTCAGTTGTCTATTTTATTTTCTGCTATCCGAATTTGTTTTCGAGACTTTCTGAGTTGTAGTGGATTATTTCATATTTATAATATTGAGACTATTGGATATTTTGGTGATTATTGCTGGCTTAGTTGTGGATGATATATATGTGTGTTGTGCTTGTTGTGGACCATTGTTATCATAGACAACGTACTACCGTCGATGCTGCGGCATAGGTTGGACTTGGCCACGAACTCGTATCCCAAAATTGGGAGCGGGTCGTGACACACCGTGCTAAGGCTTTAAAAGAGAAGAAATAAACTTTGATAAGAAGACATAATATTTTTGAATTAGACTTCCGAAAATATGTCTCTGAATTTTTATTTTAAAATTTTGTCAATATTATTATTTTTGGATATAGCCATGTAAAGGTGGAGCAGTTAATTGTTTCAAGTCAATTATCTCCTTGACATGCCATATATTTGGAATACACTTTTCTTTGGACATTTATCTAGTTATGTTTATTTGTTCAAATGGATTTATTTATGATTTATGGATTCTTTTATTAAAATTGTATTTGTGATTCGAATCGCCAGCTTCCAGTCTAAGGACTAAGTGGACGCATTCGAACATTTATTGAGACAGTTTTTCGTAATAAATTCCATATTTTTGAAATTTTTTTGATTTCTTTTTGATTTATTGAATCTGTCCTGTACTCAAATGTTATTATTAAAGAGAGTTTTCAAAATCTTTTAATGTCTTGAAATATTTTTTTATATATATATTGGAAATATATTTTGTTTGTTCATCTTTAAGCATTTATTCATTGGATATTTCTGTTATTTGCCTAAAGATGATATTTGTTTTTGGAACTTTATATGCATTTGATCAAAGGAAAGAAAGATCCATATCTTGGATATTCCTTAGATTTTGTTATTATTTATTTTATCTATTTTTGCATATAAATTACTTCGGAACTAGATACTCATATTTTAAGGGGGAGCAAATTATTTGTTTCAATTTTTTATTCCCTTGATATGTGGTATACCTAGTTCACCATGGACTTATATTATCTTAGTTAAAATTTTTGCTGAGTTATTCATGATATTTGGATTTGTATTGGTTTTATGAGAGAATATATGATTATTATTATTTTTTATTATCTCATTTTATTTGAGTTTCTAAAATTTATCTTGCCAAATATGTTTAATCATCCTTATTTGATTATTCCTTGAGTTTATATTAATTTTGGCCTTTTTTTATTGAGATTTTATCTCAAAGTTCATGATTATCTATATTTAGACTGATCATACTTTGCGGGAGAGCACTCAAGTCGACTGGATTTTCCCTTCTCAAGTATTTTGTCTTCATTACCTTCATGTTTATCTAATAGATATTCATATATCATGCTAAGGTAATTGGATTCAAATGCATGAACTTTGGTATAGATTTTGAATAGAATCTAGTATATTTATTTTGATTTCTTTTTTCAATGATTATTTTATGGAATTGATTCACTAATTTGTATGGGCAAACTATGAATCATATCTTTTTGTGATCATTGTTAAAAGTCTCATTATATTCTTGATTTTTTTGTATATACTAGATCTGTGAATTTTCTCATGGATTATTTATGACCAATAATAGGATTCTACGTTATTGATATCTACTTATTAAAATCTAATTTAAAACTACAGTTATATTTATTCATCATATTGAGTTTTGAATATCATTTTTGGATTTCTAGTTGATAAACTATGTATTGCTTGATTTCAGTATTCTTTGTTAATTTCAACCAACTATATTGTGTTTTGACAAGTTTTTTTTAGTTATGCAATTTTTTCAAACTTATCGTTACACTGTTCTCCTAATCCTTGATCATGGTTATTTTTGCTTTTCTCCTTTACTTATGCTTGAGTTCATTTTAGTTCTACTTACGGGGGAGCTTATTTTTTATCTTGTCAAAGGAGGAAAAATAAGTTTAAGTCAGCACACAATATTCTACTATTATGTGTTTATTAGTGATACATGCATCTATTGTATATATATTAAACTTAACCGATTTGCCATAATAAAAAAGGGAGAGATAGTTAGCCCAATGATTATATCATATTTTTGAATATGGCTAATTAATTAAGTTTAACATAATAACATCACTAATATTCATGTAATCACTATCATGTTACTACTTTAACTTAACATTGTCCTAATGTTCTATATCAGTCATATTGTTTTGTTTGCCTAACATGTATTTGTAGACATGCTGTAAGCATGATCAAACATGTTCAAACCAGGACATATGCAATGGAGAATTAATGATAGGCCAAAGATGACATTATACAAGAAGATTTCTCTGAACCGCCCAACGACCTATCCAGGATCTCGCATCGGGGGTTCCGCTGTCCGGTTAGCGGACATGGGTCGAGGGGGTAGCGCCCCCCGTGGGAGTTCGGGGGCGAAGCCCCCGAAAGGTATTCAGATTTTTAGATTTGTTTATCTTTGGACGACCGCCGTCAAGGAAAAATGCGTCTTCAAGTCTGCTGAAATATTTGAAGAAAGGTATCATCAAAGGGCTCTTAGTTTTCCTATTTCATCAATGTATTTTTCATATTTATTGAGTCTAGGAATACGATGTAAACTGCATCGTACTGACAAATAGGCTACCCAAGAAATATTTTTAAAATATTCTTTCATTTTGAAAACAAGTCCACTTACAAAAGCCCAAACTACATCCTAACTGTTTGACTTTTCAAAAATCCCAAAAACAATTTACAAAAATCCTAACAGAACTTCAGGCGAATTTGGCCCGAATTCGGCCAGAGTTCAGTTAGTGAACGTTGCTTTTTGAACTTGGTCTTCCTGCAGTTACGGATCCCAACGAGATTTTTTCATAGAGTTCTGTCCGAATTCTGCCCGAATTCTGTCAGAATTCTTCCTTTGAAAAAACTATAAATAGAGAAGGATTTCGATCTTTTCAATACACCAATTCACTTTCATATCTCTTCTCTATAAGCCTACTACTTCTTTCAAAGTGTTCTGAGCTATTCATTTTCAAATCCCAAGCCAGTTACAATCCTCTAGTCGATTTGCCAGTGCGGTACGGTCTAGAAGTTTCAGAGTGATTGTAATCAGAGGTTTGATTGAAGAAAGTCTCTTCACAATTGAAGTTGGTCGAGTACTTCGGATCAAATCTTGCGTTGTAGAAGTTGCAAGAACTTCGGATGAAAACTTGTGGTAATTTTCTATAGTGAATTCAACAGGAAGCTAGAGTTCTTCCGACTGGACTAGTCCTCACAAGAGGGAAACCAGTATACATCCTTGTGTTTGCGTTTGCTCTCTACTCTCTACTTTTCATTTACATATCTGTGATATATATATATTATGTGATCATGTTACTAACATTTTCTTTAAATAGTTAATTTCTGCAGTCTACTCTATTCACCCCCTCTAGAGTATTGTACTTTACAACTCATTTCTACAATACATACGGCTTAGACGACTCATTTTTTTAGCCGTTTCGAAGCCACATTATATAGTAGAAGATTGGTCCTCCATCTTGGCTTCCAAATATGCCATATTAGACCCGATGAGATCCACGATGTGATTTTTTTATTGTCGATGGCTCTTATATTCCTCCTAAATATGGATGCTGAAGGAAAATGTCCAAAATAGGCCCATAAACTTTTTTGACCATATATATATATATATATATATATATATATATATATATATATATATATATATATATAAGATTGGATTCGACCATATATATGATAATCCTACATAAGATTGGATTTTAAGCCTACATAGGATTATATTTATATGCTATATAAAGGGTCTATAGGTGCTCCTTGAGATATCTCATTGTGCTCAATAAAGCTGTTGAATAAGTTCAACACAAGAGAGCTAAAGTTGTTGAATAAGTTCAACGCAAAAGTTGAGAGATTTTTTTCTTTATCTTTGTGATAGAGAATTTTTGAGAGCAACGAGAGAAGTGTTGAGAGAGTCATTGTAATTCATTTTATTCTTTATAGTGGAAATGAAATATCATCATCGTCCGTGGAAGTAGGCATGTTGGTCATACCATGTAAATTATTGTCTTTGTTGTTGTGAATTTTCTCTAAGGTATTCTTTGATCTATTGAGTTTATTTATGCTGCCCGGCACATGCTTTGATACTACTTGGAAGGGTTTGAATCTACCAACCAACATACAATATACAATGTACATGAAAGAAGAAAAAAAAATATTTATGTCGACAAAAGGGTAATTGATGAATATATTGGCCCAAACCCAAATCACAAATAAGCAGCCCATATGGGACAACTACTTGTCTAACATAAGTAAATATTTAAACTTGGCACGAAGTGTTGACAGAATAAATATCCCTTGAAGGGGGCAAAACAAGAAGAAAAAATAATTCAACTACAAAAACTCAAAATAATACTTGATATGGATGTGACACGAGATTTTACTACCATTAAAAGTGTACTTATTTTACTCTTAATCTCTGGAACATGCATGTAATTCAACCATTGTTCATGGTCGAGTTTTAGAAATTAAGAACTCACGAGTTCCTATAGGATTTTTGAAAGAAAAAAAAAACCTATTAACTTTTCAATCCTACTTGCCTTTTTTATTTCCACTTTTACCAAATCTTCCACTATATAATGAGGCTTCAAAACGGCTCAAAAGTGAGTCGTCTAAGCCGTCATTATATCACGGTCCATTTTATTTTTAAAAAAATAAATTATGTAAAAAATTGTTAAAAAAGTTTAATTTTGTCAACGTGGAGAATCAAACTCAATTAAACAAGAAAAATACCTTACACCCTAACCACACGAGTTATAAGAGATATTTAAGTATAATTGGATGATATTCTTATTATACGTTATTATACGTGCAAAGCACGTGCAGTTATTAGTCTTCCATTATATAATGAGGCTTCAAAACGGCTCACTTTTGAGCCGTCTAAGCCGTCATTATATCATGGTCCATTTTATTTAAAAAAATAAATTAAATTGTGTAAAAAATTGTTGAAAAAAGTTTAAATTTGTCAACATGGAAAATCGAATTCAACCAAACAAGAAAAATACATCACACCTTAACCACATGAGTTAGAAAAAATATTTGACTATAATTGAATAATATTCTTATTATACGTGCAAAGCACGTGTATTTACTAGGAAAACATAAAGGCGTTTATAAGGTTGTCACACTAGGCCGTTTAGTTCGAGTGTCAACAAGACCTGACTATTCTAATAATG
Source organism: Iris pallida (assembly GCA_029216955.1). Classification (NCBI taxonomy): domain Eukaryota; kingdom Viridiplantae; phylum Streptophyta; class Magnoliopsida; order Asparagales; family Iridaceae; genus Iris; species Iris pallida. The sequence goes on from JANAVB010031814.1 coordinate 3,988,397, forward strand.
GATTTCCCTATCCAACCTTTTACAGGAAGTCTGATTCGATCCCAAAATTCTTGCTCGAGTTCGACCACTAATCCCATTTCTTACCATATTTAAGACTGTAGTTCTGATATCTTCTGAACTGTTAAAATTGTAACAGTTCTGAATTTTTCGACAAAAGACCATACCCAAGTTCAATAGCTTTGCGTCCGCTATCCCGATCATGATTTTCTTACCCCAGAGGTAAAGGTCCTTCCCTTTTGGGCCGGTTGTGGGCGAGGAGGGATTCGAACCCACGACACCGTGGTTCGTAGCCACGTGCTCTAATCCTCTGAGCTACAGGTCCCACCCCGTCTCCACTGGATCTGTTCCCAGGAGTACCCTCAAAGAGGAACCTCTCCTCAGCCATTTCGTTTCGGGTTAAGAAGGAAGATGGGGCCATAGAGGAGCCACTATGGATAATAATATCCGTACCACAGTATATTTAAAGGAAAAGGCATTCCAGTCCTCTTGGCAATCTCACTAGGTGGGGCAAGGTACATGCATTTATTGTCATAAGGAAGAAATCCAATGATATCCTCTAAGCATGCTTTCAACCCAGCACTATGATCCGTACTACCTTAATATGGCAAGAATCGTGCACTCGACTATCAAGATTGTAGTGCTTTAACATGTTATGTAATGTCTTTGGCAATAGGCTAATGCAAGTTCAGGTCCTTGTTAGCAATTCGGCAAACGAAAAAAATTCGGTACGGCAAAATTACGAATATAAATCGGCTCAGTGCCAACAAAGTACGTTCAAATATTCGGACAAATATTAAAAAAATGGAAATAGTGAGATTAGAAACTTCACATTCTTAAATATATTGTCAAATTTGGTTAATTAAACAGGTTTTCAGTACATTTTTTTGTGCCAAATAATTGAATAGTTTATACAGAATACGTTTAAAACTTCGCATGATTAAAATTTTCGTATTGATTTGGATCTGTCAAAAGTATGTAAGTATTATAGGTTTATAAAAGATACGAAAAAATTTGCGTATAATACGAGTTTTATTCGGGTGATTGCTAACAAGGGTTCAGGATACCAAACATATTTTAATTACTATTTTAACTAAGATCGTGATGGAAATAAGCAAACGATGTCATTTTAAGCGGGAACAAAACTAGCATGCTATGTAGCTAACCCGTCTTTGGCGCATGATTCTTGAGTACTGTGTCAGGATGTTAATAGAATCATTCAAAGAAGAAAAGGACAGTTGCATTCATTCTCACATGCAGCAGTATCACATATAGATTGCTTCCCAAGCAACAACATATCAAAAAAAAATCAACATTGACTATGTCAGGATGTTAATAGAATCTTTCAAAGAAGAAAAGGACAGTTGCATTCCGTTTGTCCCACATTCAGCTTCTGGAGAAATTATTAGATGGTCCTGGCTCACCACTGGACGTGCTGAGTGGTGAGCCTGGTCCAATAAACAATTGACACTTGGAATAATTAATTAATTTTATATTTTCCACATCATAACCGGACAATTCATATGTTAGCTTAATATTAATATTAATTTTGATATTAATATTAATGTTAATGTTAATCTTAGTATTAATGTTAATATTAATGTTAATATTAATATTAATGTTAATATTAATGTTAATTTTAATATCAATGTTAACATTAATATTAACATTAATACTAAGATTAACATTAACATTAATATTAATTTTAATGTTAATATTAATATTAATATTAATATTATTGTTAATATTAATTTTACTGTTAATATTAATGTTAATCTTAATATTAATTTTAATGATAATATTAATATTATTGATTTTGTTAGTATTTTTTGTTATCTTTAATATTAATGTTAATATTAATATTAATATTAATATTAATATTAATTTCAATGTTAATATTAATATTAATTTTAATTTTAATGTTAATATTAATATTAATAATATTGTTAATATTAATTTTACTGTTAATATTAATGTTAATCTTAATCTTAATATTAATATTATTGATTTTGTTAGCATTTTTTGTTATCTTTTCATATTTGGTTATGATGTAAAAAATATGGGTTTAATTGGTTATTCCAAGTGTCAATTGTTTATTGGACCGGGCTCACCACTCAGCACGTCCAGTGGTGAGCCGGGAGCACCTAATAATTTCTCCAGCTTCTGACATTCTCACATGCGACAGTATCATTCCAACTGCCATCATTCTCCTGTCCCCGTCACTTTCCCGCTCCTTTTTTCCTCCATTTGGAAGTTGGAACTCTTTAAAAAAAAAAATCCCGTCAACGCTTTCTTCCTCTTCCTTGCCACTTTCTTCTATTATTTTGTGATCTCTATCAACTAATCCTCACAAAATTAATAATAATCCCACTTACGCATTGCTAAGACCAACTCCACTATTGACCTCTTCCTTTCTTCTCCAACTCCACTTCTTCTCAATTATCAAACACACACACTTCAATTTCTTCTTCTTCTTACAACAAAATATCAGTCACTCGCTGCTGGCAGGACTGACTTCTGTTATGGTTTCGATGTGTATTCACCAAGCTATTCTTTTAACAACACCTAAGAGACTACTACTGCTAAATTTGATATTCTTCTTCTTTTTCTTCGCGCTCTCCACGTCCACACTCTCCCAATCCCCGCCCATAAATGGCCTCTTCCTCAACTGCGGCTCCGCCGCCCCCTTGGACCTCGACGGCCTCCCCTACGTCCCGGACTCCCCCTTCGTATCCGCCGGCACCGCCAAGGCCCTTCCGGTCCCCGGCCTCGTCCCCACCCTCTCCACCCTCCGCTCCTTCCCCTTCGACCCCTCCGCCGCCCGCCCCCAGAAGTTCTGCTACTCCCTCCCTGCCGCCCGCGGCTCCTGCTACCTCCTCCGCACCACCTACTTCTACGGCGGCCCGGGGTCGCTCGTGCCGCCCGTCTTCGACCAGGTCGTCGACGGCACGTTCTGGACCGTCGTCGACACCGGGGACGACAACGGGAGGGGCATGGCGTCCAACTACGAAGGGGTGTTCATGGCCAGGGGCAAGTTCATGAGGGTCTGCATGGCCGCGAATCCCCGGTACACGAAGTCGGACCCGTTCGTCAGTGCGGTGGAGATGGTCATGCTGGAGGACTCCGTGTACAAATTCGATGGAATGGAGCCAAGGATGTTTGGTAACCAGAATGTCATGCTATATGTACCTCCAAAATCATGTCTCTCTACCACATGTCACTTCCTTATTGTCCCAAGCAAATAGGGGGGAGAGTTGGGTGAAGATATGATCCAATAGAAGAAGAACATGTAACGGAGGGACATGGAGAGACGTAATTTTGGAGGTACATAAAACATTTTCCAACCAGAATATCAACTTTTATATTTTCGGAAATCAAATCTCATGTAATTAAGTTTATGGAAAACTTATATTCTTGGGATGAGTATATAAATATTCTTAGAAATTTATAGTTCATACAAAAATGTAAAATCAAATCTCATGCAATTAAACTTACCGAATTTTTTTGGTGTATACAAGTATTATTGGCAATATATAGTTCATATAACAAAATATAACAATTTTGATGATTAAATATATTTAATAGTTGTTATGTTTTGTCTGTAACTTCTTATAGTTAGTTGATTAAGATCATAGATTTGATTAAGTAACTTTTATGGACTCTGACATGAACCCAACTGATAGGACCATGACCCGAACTGAATCGACCCAACCAGACCTGAACCCAAACCTATCCGACCTGACATGGGACCCTGACTCGAACCAAATCCGAACGTGAACCAAGCCTGAATCGGACCCAAACCTGGACCCAAAGTCGAACTTGAGCTAGATAAAATTTAATTATTCCCATGAAAAATTAATATACCTACCTATTTGAGAGCAATAGGTTTTTCATGATTCACGAGAATATTATTTTTCTGGACAGAACTTTCGAGAATATATTTTAGCTTAATTGCAACTTGTTACCCTTAACTATTCCAATTTTTTCAACTTAATACCTTTTTTTTTACTCAACAACTTGATACCATCAACTATTAAATATTTTCGACTTCATACCTTCAACAAAATCCAAAACTACTCCTACCCTCCCCTACCCCCCCCCCCCCCCCCCCAAACCCCTCCAGCTACCCATGCCCCCCTTCAGCCACCCCCGCCCTCCCTCCATCGGTTGCGCCCCCCCCCCCCTTCGGCAATCCTTGCCCCCCCTCCAGCCACCCCCACCCTCCCCCAACCGGTCCCACCACCCACCCCATATCGACCCGGCCCCCCCCTCCAGCCACCCCAGCCCTCCCCCCTACTCGCTGTCCTACTCGCTGCCACTCCACCCTCCAAACCCTCCGGCCACCCACAGCAGCCCCCCCCTCCAGCCACCCCCGCCCTCCCCCTACCTGCTGTGCTACTTGCTGCCCCTCCCCCCTCTACCCCTCCGGCCACCCACAGCTGCCCCCCTCCCACCGTTGTCCTGCCTCTGCCCTCGCTCCTCCCACACCCCTGGTTGCACCGCCCCTAATCCCCCCCTCTCTCTCTCTCTCCGTGTGCGTGCGTAGCCAACGACGGCGACATCATGGAAAGAGGGTCGAAGGTGGGTGTTGGTGTAGTCGGGGATGGAGGGAGCAGGGCAGCAAGGGGGTAGGTGGGGACAATCGAGGGTGGCTGGAAGGAGGGGTAGTTAGAGGGGGGTAGGAGTGGCCGAAGGGGTGGGAGGGGAGGGGCGTTTAGTTTCAAGATTTGAACATGGATATTTTTCTTCAATTTTTTTTTCAGGGTATAAAGTTGTACCAAAAAATGCTTAAGGTATCAAGTTAAAAAACTGAAATAGTTGAGGGATCAAGTTGCAATTATGCTTAAATTTTATAGTCCAAACTAAACATGATATTAGCTTTCACATTCTAATTTTTTTCGAAAATAAAAAAATTATGGGCATGAAACGCATCCTAATTGTGTAGATAGAGCCATTAGGTACCCTTTTTGCTATGATTGTTTTCTTCCCTTCAGGACAACTAGAATAGAATTAACATGCACCTACCTTGTGTCTCTGTTGTCTTTGATAACCCTGGAACAATCCTTGTCGAAGCTTACCATGACTAGAATCCATCGTTCTCGTGGCTCTCGTCAATAGGAAGTCACTTAACATCTTGTGCTTCCTCTTACCTTTGATGCAACACTCGTTTTGAAGATGCGAATCGTAACATGTTAAAACTTCCTTCATAATTTGACCCACTCTTTAAGCCACTTCACCATCGATCCGAAAGACCCAATTCCCATGCCTAGAGTGTGTATAGGCCCCTTGCATATCCCAACTCCTGAAATTTGAAGGAATTTCCATATAAGGTCTATGTAATTTCCCGAAAAAATATTTTTATATTAGTTCAAAGATAAATCTACTAGGCATCTCATTTTTAGTTCAAAGAAGGTTAATAGGCCAAGATACATCAGGTACATAGGTTTGTCCATGGAGATATTGGTGGGATGAAATCCATGAACCTCAGTGGTATACCTTTTATTCAAAGAGAAGAGCATGTCCTGCATTTACCTTTAATTATTGTTTGAGAATTTGTAGAAAATAATGGTTGGATAATTTTATTGATGGACTACTTCACTACTTATAGGGAGTCTAGCTCCTCTACATACTACATATTCCGATGTGGGACTAAAAGTCCCTTATTGATTCTCAACACTCCCCCTCAAGATGGACGATAGATATTGATCATCCCCATCTTGTTACATAGCTTCGACAGACTTAATGAACTAAGACCCTTAGTCAGACAGTCTGCAACTTGTTCTTCTGAGCAGACATTGTCACGACCCGATCCCAATAATCTGGATCTAGTCGGATCATGCCTAGCCTGCACCGTTGTTGAGACGGCGGCAATAAGCTGTTCAGTAGCAGGTAACCATACAACAACACTGTATTTGTCACAACTCAACTTCGGAAATAAACTTTATTAAACTGAAATTTAAATACAAATGAAACTGTTCTGAAAGAAAATACAGATTTTGAAATGAAAGAACAATACAAAAATAAAATCTATCTAGCAGCCGGGTCATCGGCCTCAGTTCCATCGTCCTTCTGCGGGGACTCTGGCAGCACAACTGGGTACAACACAGGGTCATAATAGCTGTTGTAACACAGCTCAACATCCTCAACATCCCCTAAAAATATATCTCCAGTCAGGAGGGAGCAAAGTACAATTCATGCTAATTTTTAAACAGTTAAATAAGTAATAGAATCATGCAGTTCTAAACAGTTTTAAAACATGAACAGTTTGTTACAGTAAAAACAGTGATTTGAACAGGCAATGAAATATGACCAGCTTAGGTTTGTTACAGGAAGGATAAGGGGTTTTTGTTACAGTAGTGGTCATAATCATTACGCTATTCCCCAGTCCCCAGTAGTTACAGTACAGTACTTTCGGAGAGAGTTTCGTGTTTGCATCGTGGTTTAGACATGCAGTAAAGCGATTAAACAAATAACTGTAAACTAACATAAACTATACTTGCCTCAAAGGAAATGACTGGAGGGGTAGAAGACTTCGAGACGGGGAGTTAGAGTTGTCCTCGAATTCCTACATTCGAGAGATTGACTCAGCATTAGGTTTACCAACTTAGCTATGCTAGTTGTAATCTCTATTAGCGTCCTAGTCCAATTTTAGTTCTTTAATTAACCAACACAGAAAAACACGGTTATTAAGTGCGTTGATTAAACACGAGGGAAAAATATCATTTTAACTTTTGAATTCGGAAAATCATCGTCGATGCCAGATTATTAGGAAAATTTGGTAATTTTTATAAATATAAATATAAAGCTAATTTTTCTTATTTTAGTGAGAAAACACGTGATTTTTAATTATTAACAAACTTGTCAATTTTAGGTGAGAAAATAATAATTAATTTTATACGAAAAAAAAATACTTTTTAATCATTTTAATCGTTAAATAGCAAAAACTCGAAAAACCAGAAAAGACAGGAAATCTAAGCTATTACAGTCACAGACCAGCCAGCTGGGCTTATGCCCATTACAATTTATTTACATAAATTGAAATAAGATAAACTGCCGTTAGTCCTAAACTGAAATAGAAATTAAATAAATGTAAACAGAAATAAATAATAAAATAATGATAAGTCATAAGTCTCAGATATGGTCCGATCCTCATTTTGGCTAATTGTCTCAATGTCCGGGCGGGGCCGGTATCGTTTGCACTTAGCCGGGTCCATTGACCGATACGGTCGTCACCCCAAAATCAAATATCGAATAAATTCCGAAAATTATTTTAAATTCATTTTTAAATTAATTCAGGATTTACGAAAAAATCGGGCAGCATCTCCTCTGTTTTTGGTCAACCCAAAAACTGGAAAAATGGCGCCGATAATTCCTGCAAGTCCCAAACCAGGGAAAAACCCGCATTTTATATATATTTAAAGTCCACAACCAATCCACAGAATAATCGGGACGACCCGAAATAATTTCGGAAGTCCGATTCCAAATCCATAAATCACAGAACGTTCCCGGAAAAATCCGGAAAGCCAACACATACTAAAAATCAATTCCCGAAATATTTCGGGAATTCAAAATAATCCATGGGACCTTTCCGAAAGTCCCGAAAAATTACGACGTCGCTAAAACCGAGTTCCCAAAGGAAATCGGGGACCATTTCATCATCTACAAAATAATAAAATAGCGGGACAGGGGGTTATACCTCGGATTGCTCGGCTAGAGCTCTCAGATGAATATAGAAAGAAAGACAATCCAGAACAGCGAATAAATCCCAGACCAGCGCTGAAACCAGCGTCGACGACGACGAACGCCGAAGAACTCAGAAGCTATGGCACGGCCAGAACCAACAGGGAAAGCTCACCAAATGGCAGCGAGCCAGAACACGCAAGAGCAGTTGCCGAGGGAAGCTCGGCGGAGTGTGGGCCGCACGGGGCACAGCACGGGGAAAAAGCCGACGGGGTTGCCACGGCCAGAGGTGGCGCTGTCGGTGGGACAGCGGCGCTGTCGGCGACGCAAGGGGCGCCAGCGGGGAAGATAGCCGCGGACAGGGGTCGCCGGCCAGAGAGGGGCTGGCGCGAGCTCGGGGGCGCACGGAGGGGCACGGTCGCCGTCGGTGGAGACGGGCGGCGGTTGGCCGGACAAGGGGTCGGACCCGCGGGAGAGGGGCGCGGGGTGCGCTGGTCGGCCGGACTTGGCCGCGAGGGGGACGGCGACGGGAGCGGATCGGCGGTTGGGAAGGGGGGGTCGGCCGAGAGGGTTTGGAGAGAACAGAGAGGGAGAGAGGTGAGTGAGAGAGAAAGTTTGCTTCTGGTAACGGAGAGCTTGAGTTGGGGATTATTTGCTCTGTGAGGGGGGGATTTGCTTGTTCTTCTGTGAGTGAGTTCGTGAGAGAGGTGGAAAGAGAAGTTATTAAGGAGTGGTTAGGGGATCTGGTGGTAAGGAGAACATATAGGGAGAAATAGTAGGGGGGTTGGCCAATTCGTGAGGGAATGGGGTGCTGGTCCTACGGGACCAGCCAACGTGTGTTTTTTTTTTTAATAAACCAAGTCAAACCAGATTTAAAAAATAGAAAAATGGATTGGGTTTGGCTCCGGCCTGGGTCTGGGTTCGGACTCGGGTCTGGGTCTAAACTCAAAAAACCATGTTATTATTATTTTCGAAATCATTTGCACTGCAAAAATATTTAATAATAATAATAATAATTTTAGAAATACTAATATTAATATTACTAAAACACTATTTCATAACTAATTTACAAACATGGGTTTCACAATCTTCCCTCCTTAGAAAATTTTGTCCTCGAAATTTAAAGTAAGGTTAGGGATTACCTCAAGTCTCAAACAGGTACAGGTACAGGTACTGCTCCCGCATCTGGTCTTCTCGCTCCCAGGTCGACTCGCCTGGTGAGTTGTGTCGCCACATCACTCTGACTATTGGCGTCACGGTGTTCCTGGTCCTCTTCTCGCCTCGGTCCAAAATTGCCACTGGTTTCTCCGGCATTGTGAGGCTGGATCCAATCTCCAACTCTGAATGGTCCAATATATGGCTCGGGTCCGGGATGTAGCGTCTCAGCTGCGAGACGTGGAAGACGTTGTGGACGCCTTCGAGACTTGGGGGTAGAGCCACCCGATAAGCTACTTCTCCAATCCTGTTAAGTATTTCAAATGGACCAATATACCTGGGGCTCAACTTTTCTGCTCTGCCGAAGCGAATTTTTCCACTGGTAGGCGAGATCTTCACAAATACAATGTCGCCTGCTTCAAACTCCAAAGGCCGTCTGTTGCAATCGGCCCAATGCTTCTGTCTGTCTTGGGCTATCCGGAGCTTGTCTCTGATCATTCTCACCTTCTCTGCTGCTTCGGTCACCATCTCAGGTCCAAGCTACACTCGTTCTTCGACGTCGTCCCAGGCAAGTGGAGTGCGGCAACGACGTCCATAGAGTGCCTCGAACGGTGTCATCCCGATGCTAGCTTGGTAGCTGTTGTTGTAAGAGAACTCTACCAAGTGCAAATGGTCTTCCCAAGACCCTCCAAATTCCAGGATGCAGGATCTCAGCATATCTTCTAGCGTCTGGATTGTTCTCTGCGATTGCCCGTCACTCTGAGGATGGTAGGCGGTGCTGAACTTCAGTTGGATTCCCAAGCTGTCATGCAAACTCTTCCAAAAGTGAGAAGTGAATCTAGTATCTCTGTCAGATACGATACTTACCGAAACTCCATAAATCCGGTAGATGTGCTGCATGTACAGTGCTGCCAACTTTTTGGTGGATAAACCAACCTTGAAGGGGATAAAGTGAGCTGACTTCGTCAGTCGGTCCACTATAACCCAGATGGCATCCTTCCCTCCTTGGGATCGAGGCAGTCCCGATACAAAATCCATCGTGATGTGCTCCAATTTCTACTCCGGAATGTCAAGCGACTGCAATAATCCTGCTGGTCTCTGCCTGCTAGCTTTAACTTGCTGACAAATTAAACATCTCGCCACATACCTGGATACATCCTTCTTCATTCCGTACCACCATACTATAGTCCGCATATCCCGGTACATCTTGTTGGCTTTGGTACGCACAGTCTCGTACCATTCTTCAATGCTCCATCGCTGGCGATTGAGAATCCTTCAAGTGTTCCTGCCAGCACTTGGTCTCTGAGTTTGCAAAGCATCTCGTCTTGGAATTGTGTCTCCTTGATCCTGTCCATAAGACTCGAACGCACTTGCAACTGCATCAATGATGATTCCTCTCCTGGTACGATGGCTTCTTTTCCAAGTTTCTTCATCTCCTCCTCGAGCAGTACAACTTCCAATCCAAGCTTCTCCATGTCCTCCAGCAAATGGCGCTCCTTGGTCAAGAACATCGCCATTGGGTATCGACTAAGTGCATCTGCAACAACATTAGCCTTACCCGGATGATACTGCAGGTTGATATCAAAATCCTTCATCAGCTCCAGCCATCGTCTTTGTCTCATGTTCAGCTCCTTCTGAGTGAAAACATATTTCAGACTTTTGTGGTCCGTAAATATTTCCACTCTCTCTCCATACAGGTAGTGCTTCCATAGCTTCAAGGCAAATATCACCGCTGCAAGCTCCAAGTCATGTGTGGGGTAGTTCTTCTCACGAGTCCGCAATTGTCTAGATGCATAGGCAATCACTTTCCCGTGTTGTTGAAGAACGCAGCCCAGTCCTTTTCCGGAAGCATCACTATAGATTGAGAAACTGCCAGTACCTGCGGGTAGCGCAAGTATCGGTACAGTTGTGAGCCTCTTCTTCAGTTCCTCAAAAGCTGACTGGCACGCTTCAGACCATATGAACTCTTTATTCTTCCTGGTAAGCTTCGTCATTGCCTTCGCAATCTTGGAGAAATCCTTTACGAACTTTCGGTAGTAGCCAGCTAGTCCCAAAAAGCTCCTGATCTCTGCAACCGAGCTTGGTGCAGTCCACTTCTCAATAGCAGCTATCTTCTTTGGATCCACCGAAATTCCTTTTCCTGTGACAACATGGCCCAAAAATTCCACCTTGTCTAAAAAGAATTCACATTTGGATAGCTTACCATAGAGCTTTTTCTTCCTCAAGGTACTCAGCACTTTCCTCAAGTGCTCTTCATGCTCTTCCTCCGTCTTCGAGTAGATCAGTATGTCATCGATAAAGACAACAACAAACTGATCCAGATATTCATGAAAACCTTGTTCATGAGGTTCATGAATACCGCAGAAGCATTCGTCAGTCCAAACGGCATGACCAAGAATTTAAATTGTCTATACTTGGTGTTAAACGCCGTCTTAGGAATATCCTCCTTCCTGACCTCGATTTGATGGTAACCTGATCTGAGATCTATCTTTAAAAATACCTTGGCTCCGCTCAGTTGATCAAACAGGTCGTCGATCAGGGACATGGGGTACTTGTTCTTGATAGTGATGTTGTTCAGCGCCCGATAGTCAATGCACATCCGCATGGTTCCGTCCTTCTTGGACACGAACAAAACTGGTGCTCCCCAGGGTGAAGCCCCGTCTCTAATAAATCCTTGCGACTTTAGCTCGTCGATCTGATCCTTCATCTCCTTAGCCTCCTTTGGGTTGACTCTGTAGCATCTCCGAGAAATAGGAGAAGTGCCGGGTACTAGATCGATGTTGAATTCCATATCTCGATCTGGCGGCAATCCTGGAAGACTATCTGGAAAGACATCCATAAATTCCGCAATGATAGGGTGAGAAGGCCTGGGTTCTTCGGTGATAGAGGAGTAGGAAATACTCTTTATATCTTCCGGAGCTCGAGAGATTACAAACTCCGGTTCTCCTGGTGGGCTGAAGATTACACATCCTCGGTGACAATCTATCAGCACATGCTGTTCACTTAACCAGTCCATCCCTAGGACTACATCATAGTTGGGCAGGGGCATCACTAGTAAAGGTGTTGAGAACTGATGGCCAGAGATGGTTATAGGACAATTACAAGCCTCAGTGATGGGTATAGGTCCACCTTCGGTCATAACCCTACTAATCACTTTGCTAAGTCCAGAATCTATGTGGTGTGCAGATATAAACTTGGATGATATGAAACTATGTGATGCACCCGAATCAAATAATGCTAGAGCAGGATGTGAAAACACATAAATGGAACCTGTGATGACATCTGCGGTGGGTTCCTGCTCTGGCTCCTGCTCATCAGCTGCTAGGGCAAAAGCTCGCCCAGTCTTCTGCTGGTGCTGTCCAAACTGTTGTTGCTGAGTAGGCAGGGGAGCTCTCTGCTGGTTGGTTCCTGGCCGGTGGCCGGACATGGGGCAGTCCTTCACTTGGTGGATGGCAGACCCACAGACTAGGCAGTGTCCTAGCCTCTTCCTGCAGATGTTCGACTGATGCTCTGGCCTCTTGCAATAGTCGCAGACAGGGATCTGCTTCTGGTGTGCCCTGTCATTGGTCCTCCCCTGATGATGATGCTGGTGGTGGTGCGAGGGCCTGTTGCTGTTGTTGTTGTTGGGCCTCTTCTGACTACCCTGAAAGTTGCTAGTTCCAGGGTACTCCCTCTTGGATCGAAAAGGTTGGCTCTTCTCCACGTCCTGAGCTCGGATCAGGATCCTCTCATAGGTCTTAGCGCCACCTGCGATCACAGGGGTACGAATCTCTTCTCGTAAGCCATACCTGAATCGCTCAGCACGATCCTTGGGGTCAGCTACCAGGTTCTGGGCAAAGCGGCTTAGTCGGCCGAACTCTGCCGTATACTCGCTGACCGTCATGTTTCCCTGCTTCAAGTTCTGGAATTGCCGCTCCATCTTCCGCATCTCAGATGTCGGGAAGAACTTCCTGCGGAACAGCTTCTTGAAGGTATCCCAGTCGAGCTGCTTGTCCTGGAGTCGGGGTTTATTCCGATACCAGGTGCTCGCCACATCCTGTAGTTGGAGTCCTACAGCTTCAGCCTTGAGGTCCTCCGGGAGTCGAGCGACGCTCAAGAGACGCTCCATATGGTCTAGCCATTCATCGGCGTAGATGATACCCTCGGTTCCTTTGAAAGGTCGAGGGTCTTGCTTCTTAAAGCTTTTTATATCTCCAACCTTCATGCAATAATACGCCTCAAATCAAAAGAATGGCCTTCAAAGAAATATAATTAACTCCTGAATCATGCTTACCTTGGCAGGTTGTGGCCCTGATGAAGTGGTTCCTCCTCTCTCGAGGGCAGCCATAGTCACGTTGTGGGCATTCTCCATGCCTTCTCTCATAATCGCGGTCTGCTCGCGATGGGCTTCAGCTTGGGCAGCAGTCTGCTCTCTGTAGGCTTCTGCTTGAGCTCTCTGTGCTTCAAGCACTCCTCGTAGCATTTCCACTAGGTCAGTGGGATCCACGGGTACTGGTGGAGCAGCTGGTGCGGGCACTACCGCAGGGGTCTGCGGCTCAGCCCGGGAAAGTGCCGGTTTTGCCGCTTGCGCTGTGGAAGCGTAAACGGGCCGGGAAGCTGGTGCAGCATGGGGACGGTCTGTCAGCTGCAAGGGAGGTAGGTCCCGGCGTGCTTGAGAAGGGGTGTGATCAGTTGATGACACCTCATCGTCAGCAGGACCGGATCTAGTAGTCTTTCCTTTGGCCATGATCTGGAAGGTTTAGGGTACATATATAAGTAAGGTATCCTACCAGTCTATAATCAAACAAAAATATTTATTTATATAATTCGGTCCTATGTCGTGACAAATCAATGTTCTAGTGTTCTAATTATTTCTAGGTATGTTTTCCTAAGTTGTTGTAGGACCTGCATGGGCCACCACTGAAAACATGTCACGACCCGATCCCAATAATCTGGGTCTAGTCGGATCATGCCCAGCCTGCACCGTTGTTGAGACGGCGACAGTAAGCTGTTCAGTAGCAGGTAACCACACAACAATACTATAATTTGTCACAACTCAACTTCGGAATTAAACTTTATTAAACTGAAATTTAAATACAAATGAAACTGTTCTGAAATGAAATACAGAATTTGAAATGAAAGAACAATGCAGAAATAAAATCTATCTAGCAGCCGAGTCATCGGCCTCAGTCCCATCGTCCTTCTGCGGGAACTCTGGCAGCACAACTGGGTACAACACAGGGTCATAATAGCTGTTGTAACACAGCTCAGCATCCTCAACATCCCCTAAAAATATATCTCCAGTCAGGAGGAAGCAAAGTACAATTTATGCTAATTTTTAAACAGTTAAATAAGTAATAGAATCATGCAGTTCTAAACAGTTTTAAAACATGAACAGTTTGTTACAGTAAAAACAGTGATTTGAACAGGCAATGAAATATGACCAGCTTAGGTTTATTACAGGAAGGATAAGGGGTTTTTGTTACAGTAGTGGTCATAATCATTACGCTATTCCCCAGTCCCCAGTAGTTACAGTACAATACTCTCGGAGAGAGTTTCGTATTTGCATCGTGGTTTAGACATGCAGTAAAGCGATTAAACAAATAACTGTAAACTAACATAAACTATACTTGCCTCAAAGGAAATGACTGGAGGGGTAGAAGACTTCGAGACGGAGAGTTAGAGTTGTCCTCGAATTCCTACATTCGAGAGATTGACTCAGCATTAGGTTTACCAACTTAGCTATGCTAGTTGTAATCTCTATTAGCGTCCTAGTCCAATTTTAGTTCTTTAATTAACCAACACAGAAAAATACGGTTATTAAGTGCGTTGATTAAACACGAGGGAAAAAATATCATTTTAACTTTTGAATTCGGAAAATCATCGTCGATGCCAGATTATTAGAAAAACTTGATAATTTTTATAAATATAAATATAAAGCTAATTTTTCTTATTTTAGTGAGAAAACACGTGATTTTTAATTATTAACAAACTTGTCAATTTTAGGTGAGAAAATAATAATTAATTTTATACGAAAAAAAATACTTTTTAATCATTTTAATCGTTAAATAGCAAAAACTCGAAAAACCAGAAAAGACAGGAAATTTAAGCTATTACAGTCACAGACCAGCCAGCTGGGCTTATGCCCATTACAATTTATTTACATAAATTGAAATAAGATAAACTGCCGTTAGTCCTAAACTGAAATAGAAATTAAATAAATGTAAATAGAAATAAATAATAAAATAATGATAAGTCATAAGTCTCAAATATGGTCCGATCCTCATTTTGGCTAATTGTCTCAACGTCCGGGCGGGGTCGGTATCGTTTGCACTTAGCCGGGTCCATTGACCGATACGGTCGTCACCCCAAAATCAAATATCGAATAAATTCCGAAAATTATTTTAAATTCATTTTTAAATTAATTCAGGATTTACGGAAAAATCGGGCAGCATCTCCTCTGTTTTTGGTCAACCCAAAAACTGGGAAAATGGTGCCGATAATTCCTGCAAGTCCCAAACCAGGGAAAAACCCGCATTTTATATATATTTAAAGTCTACAACCAATCCATAGAATAATCGGGACGACCCGAAATAATTTTGGAAGTCCGATTCCAAATCCATAAATCACAGAACGTTCCCGGAAAAATCCGGAAAGCCAACACATACTAAAAATCAATTCCCGAAATATTTCGGGAATTCAAAATAATCCACGGGACCTTTCCGAAAGTCCCGGAAAATTACGACGTCGCTAAAACCGAGTTCCCAAAGGGAATCGGGGACCATTTCATCATCGACAAAATAATAAAATAGCGGGACAGGGGGTTATACCTCGGATTGCTCGGCTAGAGCTCTCAGATGAATATAGAAAGAAAGACAATCCAGAACAACGAATAAATCCCAGATCAGCGCTGAAACCAGTGTCGACGACGACGAACGCCGAAGAACTCAGAAGCTATGGCACGGCCAGAACCAACAGGGAAAGCTCACCAAATGGTAGCGAGCCAGAACACGCAAGAGCAGCTGCCGAGGGAAGCTCGGCGGAGTGTGGGCCGTACGGGGCACAGCACGGGGAAAAAGCCGACGGGGTTGCCGCGGCCAGAGGTGGCGCTGTCGGCGGGACAGCGGCGCTGTCGGCGACGAAAGGGGCGCCCGCGGGGCAGATGGCCGCGGACAGGGGTTGCCGGCCAGAGAGGGGCTGGCGTGAGCTCGGGGGCGCGCGGAGGGGCGCGGTCGCCGTCGGTGGAGACGGGCGGCGGTTGGCCGGACAAGGGGTCGGACCCGCGGGAGAGGGGCGCGGGGTGCGCTGGTCAGCCGGACTTGGCCGCGAGGGGGACGACGACGGGGGCGGATCGACGGTCGGGAAGGGGGGTCGGCCGAGAAGGTTTGGAGAGAACAGAGAGGGAGAGAGGTGAGTGAGAGAGAAAGTTTGCTTCTGGTAATGGAGAGCTTGAGTTGGGGATTATTTGCTTTGTGAGGGAGGGATTTGCTTGTTCTTCTGTGAGTGAGTTCGTGAGAGAGGTGGAAAGAGAAGTTATTAAGGAGTGGTTAGGGGATCTGGTGGTAAGGAGAACATGTAGGGAGAAATAGTAGGGGGTTGGCCAATTCGTGAGGGAGTGGGGTGCTGGTCCTACGGGACCAGCCAACGTGTGTTTTTTTTTAATAAACCAAGTCAAACCAGATTTGAAAAATAGGAAAAAGGATTGGGTTTGGCTCAGGCCTGGGTCTGGGTCTAAACTCAAAAAACCATGTTATTATTATTTTCGAAATCATTTGCACTCCAAAAATATTTAATAATAATAATAATAATAATTTTAGAAATACTAATATTAATATTACTAAAACACTATTTCATAATTAATTTACAAACATGGGTTTCACAGACATGGTCAATCTTCAGTATCCATTGTTCCAGTTTCTCCTTGATGAAGAATCGATCAATCTCGATGTGCTTCGTTCTGTCGTGCTGAACTGGATTGTTAGCTATACTTATTGTAGCTTGACTATCGCTCAGAAGACGCAATGGTACTCCATTATCCAGCTTCAACTCTGTCAGCAATGCTTTCACCCACAGCAACTCTGACACTCCCAGAGCCATTGCTCTGTATTCTGCTTCAGTTGTCGACCGTGCTACCACTAACTGTTTCTTGCTTCTCCATGAGATCAGATTTTCTCCTACAAAAACACAGTATCCCGTGGTAGACCTTCTGTCATCTATACAGCTCGTCCAGTCTGCATCACAGTATCCCTCAACTTCTATGCGTCCATTCTTCTTGAACCGTAGCCCCTTTTCCGGCGTTCCTTTCAGATATCTCAAGATCTGAAATACTGCTTCCATATGACCCTTTCTTGGATCATGTATGTAGCGACTCACTACACTCACCGTAAATGAGATATCAGGACGAGTGTGTCCCAGATAAATCAATCTCTCTACAAGTCTTTGATATCTTTTACGATCAACAGGCTCTCCTGCTTCTGCTCCAAGCTTACTCTTCTGGTCAATTGGAGTAACGGCTGCTTTGCATCCCAGCATCCCTGTCTCCTTCAGCAGATCTAGTGCATATTTTCTTTGTGATAGAACAATTCCCTGTTCGCCTTCACACACTTCGATACCTAGAAAGTACCTCATTGCTCCTAAATCCTTCACCTCAAACTCCTTCGCGAGTTTTGACTTCAGCTTAGTGATCTCGACTTCATCATCACTTGTGATCACTATATCATCCACATATACAACAAGTATAGTGATGTGGCCTCTTGCATGCTGGAGGAAGACCGTATGATCTGCATTTGTTTGACAGTATCCCATGCCTGTAACAGCCTTTCTGAATCTGTCAAACCAGACTCGAGGAGATTGTTTGAGCCCGTATAGCGACTTCTTCAGTTTACACACCTTTCCTTGCGACGTCCCTCCGTCTGATTCCGTCGCGTAGCACCCTGGCGGAAGCTCCATGTATACTTCTTCTTGCAGGTCCCCATGAAGAAAGGCATTCTTCACATCCAGCTGGTACAGCTTCCATCCATAGTTCGCTGCAAAGGAGACCAGAGTTCTCACCGTGCTCATTTTTGCTACTGAGACAAACGTCTCATCATAGTCTATGCCATATGACTGTGTGAATCCTTTTACAACTAACCTCGCCTTGTACCGCTCTACATTTCCTTCTGGCGTCTCTTTCACTGTGTACATCCATTTGCATCCCACAGCTTTCTTCCCTTTGGGTAATGGAACCAGCTTCCATGTCTTATTTTTCTCCAGTGTCCCAAGTTCTTCCATCATTGCAGCTTTCTACCTTGGATCTTTCTTTGCTTCCTGCCAACACTTGGGCAACGAAGTAGAGTCTAACGATGCAATGAAGGCTCGATAATTCGAAGAAATGTTAGAATAAGACAAGAAGTTGGCAATGTCATGTTCGTAATCATCAAAACGAGCAGGAGCCTTACCCGCATTGATGCGAGAAGATCTCCTTAAGGGAGCAATAGGTGGTGGAGAGATCATACCATCCGAGTCGGAGAGATCCGCATCAGAATCCGAGTGATTCAGTGCGGGGACAACATCTTCAGGAGTTGGAGCAGGAGTAGACGAGGGACTTGGTACAGTAGGCACAGGGCACGACATAGGCACAGTACTGGACTTCTGTTGTCTCCTTCTGTAGACTTGGAGCTCCTTTTTTCTTGTCTGCTGCTCCCCCTGCGTAACATATGTATCTTCTCCTTTATTCTCTGTATCTGAGTCACTGTGCTCTCCCCCTTTCGTCCAGTTTTCTACAACCGGATACGGAACCGATCCGACGACCACATTTGGGCTTATTATCTCCCCCTAACATCTAACACCATATGTGTTAGGTGTGTCACCAAATACTGAACCTTCATCCGAACCATAGTATGGTTCGAGTTCTCTGAATGTAACATCCATGCTTACAAACATCTTCCGCTTTACCGACAAAGACACATTTAACTGCCCTAGGATCCAATTTGCCAACGCCTGGCCTATTATCTTGGACAAAGCACACACATCCAAAAACTTTTGGTGGAACAGTGTATGTAGTTGCCCCAGTAAGCATTTCCAACGGTGTCTTCCAGTCCAATACTTGAGATGGCATTCTGTTGATGAGATAAGAGGCCGTCAATATAGCCTGCCCCCATAAGTATTTCGGGACATTCATAGTCAGCATCATCATCCGTGCGACTTCCAGCAGGTGTTTGTTCTTTCGTTCCGCCACACCATTTTTTGCCGGAGTATAAGCACATAAAGTTTGATGAAGTATTCCATGAGTGGAAAAATACTTAGCAACCCGCTTATTAGTATACTCCGTCCCATTGTCAGACCGGAAATACTTAATTTTAGCGCCATATTATATTTCCACCCGTCGATGAAAGTCCTGAAAGGCCGCAAGGACGTCACTTTTATTCTTCATAATGTAGACCCATGTCACGTGGGTATAACAGTCAATAAAGGTGACGAACCATCGAAAGCCGTTAATTCCGGTTGTAGGACAAGGGTCCCATACGTCCGAATGTATCATGCCAAAAGCAGCTGAACTCCTATTTTCCGTGCTCACATACGAGCTTCTGGTATGTTTTCCCAACTCACAAGCATTACAAAATAACTTCTCTTTATTAGCCCTTTGATATAAGGACGGATACATTCGACTAATAACTTTAAAAAAGGAATGACCGACACGCTGGTGGTGGAGTAGCAAGTCGGCTTCAACACTGCGACAGGAAGCTTCTGGTGGTGCGTCTGCTACCAAGGATGCCAATGCGTTGTCCAGTCCAGTCCTGCCTAAATACCACAGCCCCTTATGCAATATGCCAGTCCCAAGTCGTCGTCCTGTCCCTTTCTCCTGAAAAGTTACCGTAGGAATGTCAAAGGAAACAGTACAGTTAAGATCAAGTATAATGGCACTAATTGATAGAAGATTGACAGAAAAAGGCAGAACATGTAAGACATTAGTTAGAGTGATGGAAGGGGTGCATGCGACAATGCCTTTGCCCATTACAGGGCTGAATGTACCATCAGCGGTCTGAATACTCTCCGGCAATGGTAGGTGAGTATAGTCCTGAAATGCACCACGGGACCCCGTGACATGGCGAGATGCCCAGAGTCCATAATCCATCCTGGTTGATGGACAGATGCAAGAGCATGTGCAGAATCATCGGTGCTGGTTTGGGCAAAGCAAGTGATGTGATCTCCCGAGGTCGAAGACGCCCCAGGACTGTCGGCCGAACCCAGCTTTGTGCCTCGCAACTTCTCAAGGAACTCCCGCTCAAGCGGGGTTATTTCAGCCAGTTGATTCTCTCTCCCTTCCTCCGCCAGATTTGCTTTGTGTCTGCCCCTTCTACCAGCATATCCTCCCCTACTACCACGTCGGCCTCCACGACCCCGTCCTCGATCATTAGACTGATTGCGCAAGAGTTTTGGACAAAATCGGATGTAATGTCCGGAGTCACCATAATTGTGGCAAACACCACCCATAGATAGAGGTTGATTGAAGGCAGCAAGGGCAGACTTTTCAACCGCGACTTGCTCCCCCTGGTAGGAGCCCTTGTTGGACATCAATTTCAGTCGAGCTTCTTCCTGTGTCATGACGGCTATAGCTTCTTCCAAGGTCGGAAGCGTGGGTTGGGATAGGAGGATATTCCGTCTCTGCTCAAATACAGGGTGTAGTCTCTTCAGGAATTTTATCATACGCTGCCGGAAAATATAAGCCAGGAACGTCTGAAAGTACTTCGCGAATGCCGGTTCGACTTGTGCATCTTCCAATCCAAGAGGATCATAATGATCCAGATCAGACCAGTACTTCTTCAACTGGGCCGCGTACTTAGAGATGGTACGTTCGTCTTGGGCCACCCTATCGAGTTCATCTTGCAGTTGAAAGACTCGCATAGGGTTGCTGGAGCCGGAGTACATATCTTTTAGAGTTACCATATATCAGCAGCATCCTCCATTGCCTCGACATTGCCCGACACCTGGTCGGTTAATGAGGCAGTCAACCACCCAGCCACGACGTTGTTGACAATCTCCCAAACAGCAAACTCCTTGGCGGAGTGATCGGCTGGCGCCTTGGCTTGGCCTGTGACATAGCCAACCAAGCCACGTCCCTTCAGTATCCGCATCGCCTGCCGCGACCACTTCAAGTAGTTGGACATTCCTTCCAACTTTGTCTCCAGCTTCTCTAATTTCTCCATTTTGTAAGGTGACGGATCCACATCAGTATGGATCACACGTGGGGTAGGGGGGGTCGGGGGGTCGGCGAGGGGGGGGGGCGGCAAGGGAAGGGGGGCGGCAAAAAAATTTTGTTGTTGTTTTTTTTGTGGAGAGAGAGAGAGAGAGAGAGAGAGAAAGAGAGAGAGAGAGAGAGAGAGAGAGAGAGAGAGAGTTATGGCTTTGATACCATGTAGAAAATAATGGTTGGATGATTTTATTGATGGACTACTTCACTACTTATAGGGAGTCTAGCTCCTCTACATACTACATATTCCGATGTGGGACTAAAAGTCTCTTATTGATTCTCAACAGAATTTAAAATTGTCAGTATGCCTGACATGACGAAAGGGTAGTTCAATATATACTAAAAGAGGTGAGGGCCTTGCTATAGTGACTGTTGGTGCTTAAAAAGTTGGTCCGTGGATAGATTGAGACTAGATAGACCCTACGTTCTTAGTGGAACTCCATGGCGCAGCACCCATGTTCTGAACGGGTTGTTATTACCTTGATAGTAGGCTATAATGGCCTGAACTTCCATGAGGATAGAAGGAGAACTTGTGTAGTTCTCTCTACTACTAGCGGTTTACTCGCTGCTTAATTAGTCCTGCAAATCCTGTGACGTAACTCCATGGAAGGATGCAAAACTGTAGCAATTCCAGAGGGCTTTCCCTTTATAAATAGCCTATAGTGTGACTTAATGAGGGGGTTTTCCTTGTATACAAAGGAGAAGCCCATCACCGGTTATAGCCTATTGGCTATCAACCTAGAGAAGAGCACAAGAGAGTGTTTATTGCTCGTAGCTCGACATCAAGATTTTGTCATCTTAGAGTTCCAAAGTATATGAAAAGAACCAACTATTATCGAGAAAAAGCCATAATCTTGGATTTAGATTGTCAGTGGAACAAAATGATCGTATGCTAATCATACTTCCATCACCACACTTCTTTAGAACTCTATAAGAGTTGTAGACATTAGTTGTAATCTTTCATTATAAAGTTGTAATTAAATAACAATGCAAGTTTTCTTTAATCATTTTCATCAAAAGAATGATGTGACATTACATGAGATATTGAGACCTCGAGTTTAGCCCATGTCATAGCGGCATAACACCACAAATAGACATGTAGTCTCATGCTAAAATAGAGAGATGCAGAACAATACTACAAGAGCCAGGACCTCATGCTATAATTGGATAACACCACATGAGATAGTTTGACCTCGGGTTTGGCTCATGTCATAGTGGCATAGCACCGCAAAGATGCATGTAATCTCATGTTGGAAAATTAAACTTTATAAGAAAAGAATTCATTTGTGTGTGAACAAAGATGTGGGTTGTCTCTTGCAAAAAATTTGTAGACACTCAAATGCATAGATAGAATCCATATTGGTACATGGCCGTTAACGTGCAACGAGAGGCACATTTGATGTTTGTATGAGTGGGAATAATTGTATCTATGATAATGTTTTCAAGGCCTAGTCCATTCTGTGTCGTACTATAGTTCTACCCTATTCAAGAAGATTCTAGGTTGTAAGACATGTATTTTAATACACAATATACAGGGAAACGTTTAATCACATATTGAAATATGTGAAGAATTGTAGGAGTTTGTTTGGATTTGTCTATTAATGATCCGGTTCCTTCATTCCATTTTGGAACAATTATGTGTGTGTATTTCAATATTTGATTCATCATTTATTGACTTGTACAAAATGGTGTTAGCTCAAGTGGTTAGAAGGTTTTATTAATTAGTGGGCAATGTTCAAATCTCACAACCAACTACTACTTTTATCATCAGTTTTTGGTAAAATTCCTTCGGACTAGGACATGGGCAAGGCACAAAGTTGTGCTTTGATGATGCACTTTGCACTTACCTATTGAATGTTGATTAATAGAGTTACTCTTATTAATTCTCTACATTCTCTAGTGGGATGTTCCGTTTTGTAACAAAGGGTAAGTCTCCTTTACAAAAAGCACCGGCTCTTGTGTAAAGTCACGCTATGGCCTAACAAGAAGAAGGAAAATTTTCTTAGAGCAACCAGTGCTCTTAGCATCAGGGTTCAGCTGTTTCTTTGAGATTATTCCGAGTTCTTTGCATCAGCACTTCTATGAGTAATCTACTAAAGGAAGGTGATATTCAAAGAAGCGTTCTAGAAATTCGATTGACTGCTTCATGGTTTTAAATTAACCACCCCAACAAGCTGTTCTGCTAATTCTATTAGCAAAGTTTCTAGCAGTTTTACTGCTTCAAGTTTTTCGGTAGATGAATACTCCGTCCATAGCCATTCACACTGCTTTCAAACTCTTTAGTAGATCTTACTGCTTGGATTTAAAACCAATCATGGTTTAGTCGGAAAGACTCATATGAGAACTTTATCCAAAAACACAACACCGAGGATCTGCTTGTCAGTAACTTCCTATGTGAGGTGTCTCAACGACTTCCTATATAAGGCGTTCCATTGCAATATTGGATCATCCAAAGAAAAAACCGCCATAGGAAAGTTAATGTGGAGAAGAATTACGTACTAGATTATCAATTGGATGTTTCCATCTCCGTGACATTTAGAGCTACCGATTTGTTTTGAGTACTACTTGCTTAACAAATGGAAATAATCCGAAACTGGACTGGAAGTTTTGTCCGAGTGAAGGTGACTGCAGCAGAGAAACCCCAAGTGAATCTTGTTAGTGGATGATCAGGGAGTTAGAAAGGGTTGGAGTCTTAATATGATTAGCAATTTTATGTAATAAAGATATTCTATGGATTTGCTTTTTTTTCCTTCTCATTTGGATTCACTGGCATTCAAATTTTGGATTCATTTTATGTGGAGGATTTTGAAGCAATCTCTTACTCTCGTCTGTCCTCTGCGACAACAATCCAATTTCCAGTAGTGCAGGCTTTGTCACTGTTATATCATTCTCATTGTTGTCAATTTGATGATTGCCGCACAGTTCTTCATCCATTTACTCGTTTTGGTTCTATTATTATGAATATTATCATTTATAGCTCTCAGCAGATACTTATTGTTCGTTTCCAAAATAACAAAAGACACTCTGTTAACTGCCAATATTGCCAAATAACCTACTGAATCTGTAATTATATATCAGTTACCAAGTTGTAAGTGAACATTGTTAGTTCTGACTTACTTTGGATTTTATACCTATAGTTACCTAGAAATTTTTGTGCATGCTGCTTTCTGTATACTGGATTCATGTATCTGAATTTCTGTTTGACTGCCGATTAAGAAGTCATTCTGAACCAATATTTCATGGACACGAATATGACACGACACGTTAAAAACATAGTGATATTTGGAGCATGCTTGTGTATTTTGTAGTGTCTGATACGTGTTTGACACAACACGTTATAGAGACAACACCATTTTTCGGAGTATCCTTAGTTTCTTCTTCTAAATACTAAGAAGATTTTAGCATTCTATATTTGATTTCTGCTGTATCTGCTTCATCTTCTTTCCTTTGGAAATTTACATTCATAATGTTCCGAATTTGTGGAAGATTAGGTACCCAGACGACAGATTTAATAGGTACTGGCAGCCATACATGAGCAACACAGGGACGGCGAGCAACAGCCAGAAAATTTCTGCATCAAGTTTCTGGAACCTCCCTCCTCCAAATATTTTCGACACTGCACTGACGACCGATCACCACGACAGTCTCATGGAGTTGCGGTGGCCTCCCGTCTCCCTTGCGAACTCCAGCTACTACATTGCTCTCTATTTCGCAGATACGTCGCTCGAAAGCCCAAGGGCGTTTGATGTCTATATAAACGGCTATAGCTTTTACAACGACCTACACGTTACATCGTCTGGTCTCGTGGTCTTTGCAACCAAGTGGAACCTGTCTGGCCTGACAAGGATTGTCATGTCTCCCAAATCTGCTCTCTCTCCTATAATCAATGTCGGAGAGATTTTCAAAATTTTCCCCCTCGGACGAACGACTCATACACGAGATGGTACGTTGGTCGACAATCTTTTAGATCTTTATGTATTGGCAATTTTTTTTCTTTTGTCGAATTCATGACAACATGTGTTCGTTCGTACATGCAGCAGTTGCGCTCAAAAGAGTAAAGAAAGGTATCCAGAATCCGCCCCTTGACTGGAGTGGTGATCCTTGTATGCCCCGGGGATACTCGTGGTCCGGGGTTACATGCTCTGAAGGATCGAAAATCCGTGTTATTTCTCTGTGAGTTGGAACTTCGATATATGATCAAAATACTCTGTTGTGGAAGTTCGAAAATTTCCGTAGAAGTCTTGTGAAAGACTTAACCACAAAAGTGGTAAAACAGCAAGCAAGTAAACGATGTCAAAATATAGCAACAAAGTAGCTGGTTACATAGCAAAGTTCTAATAACAGTAAAGAATTGCTGAAACTGATAACGATGGCACTGTTACTCAAAGTGAGATTCGACCGCCTCTATCGATCCGTTTCCAGGAACCAACAAGTTCGGAAGAACTTATGGAACGATCTGTCATCTTCCATCGTGGATAAGCACAGACGTGCTGTAATAATGTCACTCGGAAAAAAAAAGACACTTGGCTGCTGGAGAGAATTATTATCTCTTCTCTCGTGTGAGCACTAAGTGATGGAATACACAATATATATAGGAGCAATCCCCTAATCTGCTGTAACCATCCACTTAATACATGAGCGAAAGTCCAAGGAATAACTTCCTAATTGAGGGGCAATTACTAGCAGTAATTTCCTAATAATAGGACAGTTACGAACAAAATAGACTAGCTGCGTGGACAACCTCCGCGCGCACTCTTCTGTGCCGCTACGCTTTCGCGAAGCTCCTAGTATAGCTCCACGCACGAAGTGCAATGAGGGCGCTATCTCCATGCCATTATGCGCCGTAGTAGCTCCGTGCCGCTATGCTTCTGCGCAGTTCTGCGCACGAAGCGCAAAAGCGCCATTCATCCACTGCGGAGTCTGTAGGACCTAGTTCCAAAGGGATTTATCCATGAAATTGGTGACAAAGCAAATATTTGTTGTGGGATTTGAACTTTGTCCAATAGAACCCCCCCCTATATTTGGGATTTGCCTCAACATGGATTTGTGGAAGTAGGTCACTAATATCCAAATTCAAATCAAGCGCAACATGCTCTTTGATCTTTCTGTAGTCGATGATGAATTTATGGGTTGGTCTTGATGCCAGGAATCTGTCAAGTATGGGACTATCGGGATATCTTTCACCTAATGTTGCCAATCTAACTGCACTAACTTATCTGTAAGTGTTAACTAATTTGGTTCAAGATCTATGTAGTAGTCATAAATGTAGTAACCTTAGCTGATGAACATTGTACACACAGCTTGCTCGCGGATAATAATTTCTTCGGACCTATTCCCAATCTCAGCAGATTGAGGATGCTCGAGAAATTGTAAGTAGCTTAGTCTAGGTCTTGTGTTATTCTTTTCTAATTTTAAGTATGATTATTGACTCGATGACGACCATCTTCACTTGAAGACATTTGCAGGATAATCAGATGAATGGAACTATTCCAGAATCACTCGGGAACCTCAAAAGTATACAAGAGATGTAAGATTTTATGACATATGTTAGCAAAATATTTACTTTTATACTGTAAACAAAATGGAGAAATTTTATAATTACTGGCCTCTGGGGAAGTCGTATACGAATTAGCACTGTACTAAGAGTTTATACGAGATCTATGTGCAGACTTCTTCTTGAATTCTCCTAGAGGTAAAACTCCCATGTTATCCACATGAATGTCTCCCTAAGCTCCACATTGTGGTATTGTACTAAAGTTCTACCTACAAAATTTCAGCAACAGCTATAACAATTCATATTTCCTGGCAGCTTCTTTGCTGCTGGCTCTCGTGCAAATTGTCATGTTAATTAGTTCATAATGCCAGCGTAATTGCTCTATCACACTTCTGTTGAACTTTTCCTGTTTCAACCAATGAGTCTATTTTTGCAGAAAGAACACATTTTCGGTTAATCCTCATATTCTAACATTAATGCTTGTGACCTATTAATATTCCCTGTTTTAGTATCACCTTCAGTAATACATATGTTTTCGTTCTTGTAGTTTGTTCTTTGTTTATATATATGTACTTTAGGTTATTATTGTTATTATGGTTTAGTGTGTTTATGTAATCATGTGGATTGTGACATTTTCTAATGTTGTTCTTGGTTTTTTTTTTCCCATATTACCTTCCAGATTCTTGCAGAACAATAATCTGAATGGGGAAATTCCACAAAACCTAGGAACAAGACCTGGTTTATTGGTTAGGTAAATGGCGCTTATATATATCAAGTCACTTCTAATTATTTCTTCATTTTTTCCTTTTCTTTTCCTCTTTATCACTGTAATTTTTTTTAATTGTGTTGTAGGCTTAGTCCTGGGAATCACTTCTCATAGCCTCCTCCAGGTTTCCAAGTTTGTTTCAATAGATTGTTGCAGTAAAGTGAACTGGTACAGAAGTGAATTAGACATCTCCAGATTTGTAGGCTTTGCAGGGATATGATAAAGCAAGGGAACGTTTATCAACCCTGGCAGTACACGTAAAATAGCCTTTAATATGCAATTGATGTGAGTTCAATTCTTTGATATCGAGCAGCCGGGCGCTGTTCTTTACAGCAAAGCCTGCACTGACTCCGACTCAAAGGAGTCTATGCAATTGAATTGGGAAGTCTTATATCTGTAGGAGTTGTAAACCTGTGATTAATCAATGAGAAATATGTTTCTTCATTCTTCTTTTGATTTACTATGTCCAATTTATTTGAAACTGAGTAAACTCCATTGCAGTTAAGCATATGCAGAATTAATGTTAAACATAAGGTGCATCAACCTATTCCATTCTTAAAATTCCTCCAACTTATTCCAATCAATAATGGTCATCTTATTCATGTCTATTTGGAAGCCATTGCAAACTCTAACCCTTATTCGTTTTATTTTTCCTTTTTAAGATAAGAGTCATTAATGATCATCAATGTACTTGGCTTACTACTACCACTGAGAGCTGCTTATATTTAACTATTGTCTTACTGGTATTCAAATCCATACCCACTACTCCCATTCTTACTAGTGTTAGTATTAGACCACCCCCATTCGTTGTAATTGTTGGGGTTCGACCCCAAGTTTGCAGCAGGACACCATTCCTCTCTCTCTCTCTCTCTCTCTCTCAAGTTAAAGAGGGGGTTGGGTAGGAAACATACCCAAACCAACTAGTCTCTTGACTTCTTAGTATTTGGGCTAATTATCGTTTAGAGCTTGGATTTTGGACCAGCTTAAAGTTTAAGTTATGATATGTCCAATTGAAAATTTTGGACCCTGAATTTTTTACATTTGGTTTTCTTTCATTGTACCATGAACATGAGTGCAAGAGAGTACAAGGGCAATAACTAATATATGTTGAAAATGAGGGTATAATGGAAAAAAAAAACTATAAGAAAAAATTTAGTGTCCAAACTTTTTAATTGGACATGTCTTAAACTTTAACCAAATATATAAAATTTAGGATATAAACGCTAATTATCCCTTGGTAGTTCAGCTTATAGTTTTGTTAGGAAAGTAACTCTAAGTGGTTTGAAAAATTATGGTGCTGAGAATATTGTTAAAGCAAGTAGCACCTGGTTCTTATAGATTGTGTTTTTCTTCTGAGTTTTCCTTAACACTGGACAAAATAGAAAAACCTTGAAGAGAAGGAGGAGAGAAGAATCAAGAGCCGACTTCATGTTGGATTTGATATTGAAGCTCAGTGTCACGGACTTAGTGTTTTAGGCTACACTTCGATCCGTGCGACGCACTATCTTCCTCTTCGAAGAATCGTGCAAGCCTTCTCCCAGCTTAGCTAGATCGCTAAGGCGAAATTTAGAATATTGTGTAGCAAAAGAGAGAGTGGAAGATTAAAACTTCACTATACTAGAAAAGACTACAACTTTGGGTGGTGAGGAACAAATGATGCCTCCCCCCTATTTATAATGGCTCATAGAGCTTTATAAGGAAACTTCTGGAAAGAATATTTTAGGGATTATTCTTCCTACCATAACTAGAACGACATATTCCAGTATTATGCCCTAAGAACATAAAAGAAAACTTCTCGGGCCATCCAAAGGATCTTGGGCCGCCTAGAACGATCTTGGGCCTTTCGGAGAGATCCACTATCTTCTAGAGACTTCTGCCATCTTCTAGAATGTTCTGGAAGATTCTCGCATAATCTCGGTCCGTGGAGAGTTATGCAAATCTGTCTCAGTGGGGCACAAACTTTTGTGTGTGACACCCCCCACCTGTTTCGTCGACGTTCTCGTCGACGGGTGCAGCAAGTCTCGTGCGGCACTCTCCTTTGCCCATTTTCTCCTCAAGATCGGAAGCAAACTGGTTAGCTGCACCAAATCTGGCCGCGGTCTGTGCCCTCCTCTGCGCATGACGAATCTCGGGTGGGCTGTCGAGTCATCGATTCCCCTTATCTTGTGGTTGTATATGGTTCTGTACACCTCCGCGCATGTGAGCCCCCTTGCAAGCCTGTCGACCCGAATGTCCCTCATGAGCCTTGAGCAACTCCTTGTGCGAGTTACTCTGCCTTGTCGCTTCTACCTCCGTGCAGCTTATGACATACTTCTCTGCCCTCGAGCCTAGCCTGGTAGCACGGTCCACTTCCCTCAGTGGAAGTGGCTCCTCGGGACGTCCATTTGCAACACCCTTGGTCTCGCGTGAAAGGCTTTCCTCCTTATCACTTCCGTTTTCCGTTATACGTATTTCCATATGCGTATGTGAGATATCTGACGTTTGTCAGGTGACCCGTAGTTGGACTTGACTTACTAGCCTAGTATTGGTTAGTCATGACTTGGCTTGGTTTATTTTGGTTTGGCTTGGTTTGATTGGGCTTGGTTCATTATGAGAAAACTCTCTCTTTATAAAGTCAAACCACCCCTTTCTCTCTTTTCATTACTTTCATTTATTTTTTCTCCTTCTTCTCCATTACTGTCACGTCCCGCTTCCCGGATGGAAGGGTGACGTCATAAACACATCCCCAGGCTACGCGCCGAAATTCGCGATTGTCGCCCGTAATCATCAGCAGAATGGAAAATACAAGGAATTTTCATGGTGTTAAAATATAGTGTAGCTATATTACAGGGAACTTTTCCAACAATACTATTACAGACGATTACAAAAGTAAATTTGAAAAAAAAAACTACGATACTGCTGGTCATAACTGTAGGTAGTCCAGACAGTTTACTCCTCGTTGTAGAGCGACAATACTTCGGCGGAGGCGTCTTCTTCTCCTTCACCTAGTGAACAAATACCAGGTCGTTTAGAAAACGACGAGCAAGTCCTTGGCCAAGAACGGTGGAAGTTAAACAAAATAAGGAATATGTAGTTTTTTAAAAAAAAGGATGAAACAGAGTATGCCAAATTACACTATTATATATATATCTGCTTTAGTAAAACATGAATGAAATCAACGTCCTACTCCATGAATGAAAAGATTTCCGAGCTTCCCTTGAGCTTTTAGTAGGAATCGCTTTCCTTGAGCAATTAAGGACACTGCCCATTTATAATAGGCAGCGTTGTTTCTGGAATAAGATTTGAAGCTTAATGAGATGCAGTTTTGAGAACAATACTCCGAATAATCCTCTAAATATTTTCCGTGAACAATCCCGTTAACCTAGGATCAGGATGTGATTTTCGAGCCTCCCTTGGGCTAAAAGGACATCTATTGATGTTACTGTCAAATAGATGAAATTGATTTTTGAGCCTCCCTTGGGCTAGTACACCCTAGTCGAAGACTAGATGTACCGATTCATGAGATTCACGAAATACTGATCAGCTTTTGTTATTTATGTTACGGGATATCTAGGGATATTCAGTTGTTCTCCCCTCCCAAATGCTTTCTAAAATTTCTGAATGTCAGAAATTAGTCTATCTCCTAAATTTTTCAAAATTTCGGCAGAGTCTCCTTTGTATTTAGGAGCCCCAAAAATTTACAAGAAACATATATATATGATAAAAGAAATATGGGCTCGCCGACCCCTTCGGTGGAGCACTCTCAACACCGAAACCACGCAAGTAAGTAATTGGGCTCGCCGACCCCTTCGGTGGAGCAACTCTCAACACCGAAACCACGCAAGAAATAAAAGAACGAAATAGACTGGAGATTTTTACCTAAGCAAGCAATAGTTACCTTTCTTTTTGGCAATTTGTCGGGTCGCGGCTTGCTAATAGCTTTGCAGGTTGTCAAGATAGAGCAATTATTTATCCAACTATATTAGTTAATATGCAAGACTTTATAACATATAACTATATATATATATATATATATATTTTTATTATATATATATATATATAAAAAAAAAATATATATATATATATATATATATACATATATGTATATATCGTATTAGATAGTATAAAGAAAATCAAATCAAACCAAAACTCTTCAATATCAATATTTTAATTTTTGTGCATGAAGTAGGAAAGTGTAGAAACGAGACTTATTTCTAAATACACACAAAGTTGAGTACTAAAATAGAGAAACACAGGATCCTGGTACTTTTTACCTTCCCGACGTGCGGCCCAGCTGTTCAGTTCTTATGTGTATGTCAGACTTACCATTGGAGAGTCTCATATGTTCATATGTGTTCGTTTGTTCATGAAGAATTCAAGTCCAATAGTTCATGTCCACAGTTGCGAGTTCAACAATTTATGTCCGCAATTGATTCCTCTATTTGTGTCCAACGCAAATACTTTATCCGTGATATGTCCCAATTAATAATTCTAGTGCCTAAGTTGAACAAATTAAATTCCTTTGCCTACGTCTATCAAAATTTGAAAATTTACTCGAAATCAAAATTGTAAAATTTTAGATATCTCAAATTTGTTTCAAAAGCTACTAACTTTCCAGAATTTGTAACTTAACCAGCATTAGGGATATTTCCATAACTTATATTCCAAATTATAATATTATGAGATGTAGAGATTAATATGTAACATGAAATTCAGATTTAAAAAGATTAACCTATACAAATTTTAAATTCCTAGTATTACCAAAACTTTAGCAAAAGGGAAATTTGTAGGCTCTTAACTTAGAATTCAGAATTAAATATGAAATCCTAATTTATTCAGAATTAACTTGGATAATAAGAAAATTTTATTGGAGAAGAAGGAGGAGAAGAGGACTTGCCTTGGGTTGGGAATGTCCTAGACTTTTCCACAAACCCTAATTTGAACCCAATAGCAAATAACAACCCTTGTTAGTACTCTTAATCTAGTATGAATTAAAAAAATAAGGATTGGGGAAGGAGATGAGAATTACCTAGGTTTTCCTTGAAGTGGAAGAGGAAGGAGATGAAGAAGAGAGGTGGTGGAGATGGCCGGGGGGCGGACGGCCGACGGCGGCAGGCGGACGGCGGACGGCGGGCGGCGGCTGGAGGCGGCGGCAGTGGCAGCGGACGGCAGTGGCGGTTGGGGGGGGGGTCGGGTGTGTGAATGTTTGTTTGTTTTTTTTTCTTCTCTCTTTCTTTCTTTGAGTGTGAGTGTGTGGGTTTATAAAGAGGAAAAAGGGGGTGAGGGGGTGCTGATGGAGTTGGGTTTGGGTGAGTGTGTGTTTGTGTGTGGGTTTTTGTTTGTTTTAATTTTTTTTGTTCTCTCTTCCTTGTGTGTGTGGGTTATTTATAGAGGGGAAGGGTGCTGGTAGTGTTGGAGTGTGGGAATGGGTTGTGTGTGGAGTGGGATTTAAAGGGGAAGAAATGGATGAGGTGTCCCCCCCCTATTTACTACATGGGGACACATAATCCTTCTTGAAAAATCTACTCCTTTCTTCTTTTCTTTTTTTTGAAACAAAAAAATAATAATTAATAATAATAATAATAATAATAATAAATATAATAATAATAATAATAATAATAATAATAATAATAATAATAATAAAACTAAGAGTATGACAAGTCTACTCCCCTTAGAAAAATTTCGTCCTCGGAATTTGAAATAACCAGTACAACAATTGATTGCTAACCT
Source organism: Iris pallida (assembly GCA_029216955.1). Classification (NCBI taxonomy): domain Eukaryota; kingdom Viridiplantae; phylum Streptophyta; class Magnoliopsida; order Asparagales; family Iridaceae; genus Iris; species Iris pallida. Next base: position 4,021,406 of record JANAVB010031814.1, read on the forward strand.
GGTTTATGGAATAGATACGGATATTGCCTCCGCATATCTTCTTCTTTCTCCCAAGTTGAATCTCTAGGTGAATCCTTGCTCCATGCGATTCGTACTAATGGGATGATCCGATTACGGAGTACCTTCTCTCTTCGATCCAAGATCCCAACGGGTTTCTGTTCGATCCGTAGTGTAGGCCCAATGGTGATTTCTGAATGGTCGAGTATATGGTTCGGATCCGACACATATCTTCGTAATTGGGAAACTTGGAATACATTGTGAACTCCCTCTAGTGTTGGGGGTAAAGCAAGCCGATATGATACATTCCCTACTTTCTCCAATATGTCGAAGGGTCCAATATATCTCGGACTCAGTTTTCCTCTGGTCCCGAATCTGATGGTTCCCTTAGTTGGTGAAATCTTCAGAAAAACGTGATCTCCAGGTTGAAATTCCAGTATTCTTCGATGCTTATCCGCCCACATTTTCTGTCTATCCTAGGCTGCTTGTAGGTGACTTCTTATTGTCTTGACTATGTCCACAGTTTGTGTCACCAGTTCTGGCCCTAACAATTGTCTTTCTCCTACGTCGGTCCAACATACCGGCGATTTGCATTTTCTACCATATAGTGCTTCAAAAGGGGCCATTTTGATACTATCGTGATAACTGTTGTTATATAAAAATTCCACCAGATGTAGATGATCATCCCATGCTCCTCCAAAATCTAAAGTACAAGCTCTCAGCATGTCTTCTAGTGTCTGAATGGTTCTTTCAGACTGGCCGTCTGTTTGGGGGTGGTAGGCGGAGCTAAATTTTAATTGAGTGCCAAGATTTCCTTGCAAGCTTTTCCAGAAGTGCGAAGTGAATCGGGTATCTCTATCTGATACTATACTCACTGGTACTCCATGCTGACTGACAATTTGTTTCATGTACATTTCTGCCAGTACCTCTGTTGACTGTCCAACTCGAAAAGGAAGAAAACGAGCGGACTTCGTAAGTCTATCCACAATGACCCAAATAGCGTTATTACCCCTTTGGGTCCTAGGCAGTCCTATCACAAAATCCATTATGAGATGCTCCCACTTCCATTCGGGTATGGGCACCGGCTGAAGAAGTCCTGCTGTCCTTTGGTGCTCTGCTTTCACTTGTTGACAAGCGAGACATCTGGATACGAATCTGGCGACTTCTCTTTTCATCTCGTGCCACCAAAACGTCTGTTTCAGGTCTTTATACATTTTAGTACTGCCCGGATGAATAGAATATTGTGAGTTATGGGCTTCTGTCACGACCTCCGTTCTCAAATCTCCACTGGGCACACATAACCGATCTCCGAATGTAAGCGATCCGTCCGGGTGCTTCCTTATCCCGGTCTGGAGCCCTGCTTCTGTTTGTTTCCAAATTTTCTGAAGTTTTGAATCACTTTGTTGGGCTTCCTTAATTCTATCTATTAAGGAGGATTGCACTTGTAAGTTTTGCCATATCCCTTCGGTTATCGGGCATATTACTTCAATTTCTATTTTTCTCAAATCCTCAAGGATTTTCTTGGGTGTATTTAAAAAGAAAGCTTCGGGTCTTCTACTTAAGGCATCAGCCACCTTATTAGCCTTGCCTGGGTGATATGTTAACTCCATATCAAAATCCTTCAGTAACTCCAACCATCTTCTTTGTCTCATATTGATCTCCTTTTGTGTGAAGACATACTTTAAGCTCTTGTGATCGGTGTAGATTTTGATTCTTTCTCCGTATAAATAGTGTCTCCATAACTTGAGTGCAAACACCACTGCTGCAAGTTCGAGATCATGAGTTGGATAATTTCTTTCATGTGTCTTTAATTGTCTGGATGCATATGCTATGACTCTTCCGTGCTGCATTAGTACACATCCTAGACCCTTTTCTGATGCATCACTATATATCTCATATCCACCCGAACCAGATGGTAATGCCAGTATTGGGGCTGAAATTAATCTTTTCTTTAATTCGTCAAATGCTGCTTGACATTTCTCTGTCCAGTTAAACTTTTCTTCCTTCCGGGTAAGACGGGTTAAAGGTTCTGCAATTCTTCAAAAATTCTCTACGAATCTTCGGTAATAACCAGCCAGTCCTAAGAAACTTCTGATCTCTGCTACGGACTTAGGTGTCGGCCAAGACTTAACTGCTTTTACCTTCTTCGGGTCTACCGAGATGCCTTCTCCGCTGACAACATGTCCTTGAAATGGTATTTGGTCCAGCCAAAATTCACATTTACTAAGCTTGGCATATAATTGTTCCTCTCGCAGAGTTTGCAGCACTATCCTCAAGTATTTTTCATGCTCCTCTTCACTTTTGGAGTATATAATAATGTCATCAATGAATACAATCACAAATTTATCCAGATATTGATAAAATACTCGATTCATCAGATCCATAAATATAGCTGGTGCATTTGTCAACCCGAATGGCATAACTAAGAATTCGTAATGCCCATATCGAGTTCTAAATGCGGTCTTTGGAATATCTTCCTTCTTTACCTTTACTTGATGATATCCGGATCTCAAATCAATTTTTGAAAATACCCTTGCCTCTCCTAACTGATCAAACAATTGATCGATCCTAGGTAAGGGATATTTATTTTTGATGGTAACCTCATTCAAGGCCCTATAATCAATCACTAGGCGTAGGGTACCATCCTTCTTTTTTACAAATAATACTGGTGCACCCCATGGCGAAGCGCTAGGCTGAATAAATCCCTTGGATAATAATTCTTTTATTTGTTTGTTTAACTCAGCCAGCTCCTCCTTGTTCATTGGGTATATCTTTTTGGCTATGGGTGCAGCTCCAGGTATTAAATCTATAGAGAATTCTACAGCTCTATCTAGGGGTAGCCTTGGCAATTCTTCTGGGAATACGTCCCTAAATTCTTCTACTACCCTTGGAAATGGTTGCTTTGCCACTCCTTGCAGCAGTACTGGTAATTCAAATTTCTCTAGTTCTTCTGCATTGAATTCATTCTGGTCTCTTACAAATTCACAAGATTCTCCGTCAGGGAGTTGAAAGAAAACTTTCCCCTGACCGCAATCTATGTTGGCTAATGTTGCAGTTAGCCAATCCATACCCAATATTATATCATAGTTGCTTGTTGGGAAAACGAGCAACCGGGTACGAAAAGCTCCTCCACCCAATTTTATGGGACATCTACTACATACCCGACTGACTTCTACTACCCCATTACCGGTGAGGACTTTCAGTGATTTAGGTAGCGGTTGTGACTCTATTTCACGTTGTGATATAAAAGAAGATGATATAAATGAATGGGTAGCCCCGAAATTAAATAATACTGATGCTGGATATGCAGAAATTAAAATAGTACCTGAAATTACTTCTCCAGGGATATTTGCATCTTCGGTTCCCATCACAAATGCTTGTCCTTGCTTATTCCTCTTCTTGTTATTATTTTGGGCTTGAGCCGCCCGTTGTGCCTGTTGAAATTGATATGCTTGAGGTGCATAGGGCGGCCTGTGCTGATTTCCATAAGTCATACCCGTTTGTGATGTTGGTGTCTGCATCATGGGTCGAGGTTGGTTTCCTTGAACTTGAGGCCGATATCCTTGATTGAAGCTTTATGTAATTGCCCCAGTTGCAGATTTTTGAGGGCATTGATTGGTTAGGTGATTTCCTGCTTCATACTTCAAACAAAGCCCCAATCTCTTCCTACATACATTTATTTTATGGCCTGGTTTGTGGCAGTAATTACAGATAACGGATCTGTCTGGGTTGCCATTCTGAGGACGCTTAGGCGGTCCCTGCCAATGATTCTTGTTAGAGGATGCCCCCTCCTCAAAAGCCCTCTTAGGTTGTGGAGACCGGAAAGGTTTTTCTTCTTTTAGTATCCTTTTTTGGTCTCGAGCAGCTTCTGTTGCCTCTGAAAATGTTCGGCACCTATAAGAGGCGACCCTACTTTTCAGTTGGGTCCCAAGTCCTTCTACGAACCTGGATATCTTTGTTTCTTCATCCACTATCATGTTGGGGGCAAATCGGCTAAGCCTGGAGAATTCTGCGACGTACTCATCAACTGTACGTCTCCCTTGTTTCAGATAGTTGAATTGTCGTTCCAATTCTATCCGCGCTGACTTGGGATAGAATCTGTCTTCAAATTTCTTCTTGAATTCTGCCCATGACAAGTTCTGGTCAGAATCTTCTGGGTACTCGGCACTCCACCAGTATCCAGCTATGTCTTCCAGCTGGATGCGGATTGCTGGTACCATATCCTCGAGTTTAACTTTGGCTGCCTTTATCAAACCTTCAATGGTCCTCAGCCATTGACTCGCTTCCATCGCATTTTTAGTTCCTTTAAACTTGGGCGGCCTAAGATCCCTGAACTCTTTTAGGGTTTTATCCTTGGTGTTGTTTGAATTCTGCATTTGTTCTAGTATCATGGTATTTGTTGCATGGGCAACATTGGCCTGTTGATTATTGGATTCCAATAATTGCTGGAATAAACGGAACATGTCAGCCACGGTTGGCTCAGTTGATGTTTGAGGTGGTGGATTGTTTGATTGAGTATGATTGTCCATATCCTGAAATAAAAGACACAATTCCTCAGGGAATATTCGACTCACAATGTTCATTCATAACAAGGTACACAGCAGAGCCATATATATTTCATTAAAATGAGAGTATTACAAAATGTGGTTCCTACTCTCAACTTCACATTTTTTACATTCTTTTCATCTAATCTACTTATGTCACTCCATCTTCCCAAAATGTGACATAGTATCTATCTCTAACTGTCCCTACTTGTGTACATATCTGCCGATTTCAAAATACCATACAGCAGATAAAAAAAGATTCCTTCTTCACTGTACATATATTGGTTAGGTTTTTCTTATTCTAAGGCCTCGATGAGGATTCTTTCCTCAGTGAGGATGTCAACTTCTGGATGGAGTCTTTCAAAGTCATCTAATGTACCCTCATATCCATGTAGTCCGATGTAAATACGGTTTGGGTCTCGGACATGCAGGCAGTAAGTTGTATTTTCATAATATACTTCGGCTCCGTCTTCGATGTCCCTGATAATGGGATGCATGACTGCATAAAATACTTGGTAGACATGGATGTCGTACCAGTCAGGTGCGTTCTACATTAATCTGGCATAGCGCTGGTATAAGTACAAAGTGTAATCACTCCCATCCCATTCCAAACTTGGCATAAATAGGTCCATACCTACATTCATAATATTCTTAAGAAAAAAAATATTTGCCAGGAATAAAATATAGGAAAAGAATATTTATTTATTGATAGCACAACATGTTCCTACTACATACATTCTTATATTACATTTCTACTAAATACATTCATGTTCCTCCTACATATTGTGGTTCTAATACTTATTTTACATATCTCACTACATACATTCACACACATCCCTTACATAATTAAGGATCTAATATTTACATATCTATATTTATACATCATCATCATTCTAGGGGGGGTCTAAATCCACATACATCTTATGTTAAGGATCCTCGCCTCCGGGTATGCCTGCTTCCATTCTTCTAGTGTACCGTTACGTTCATTCTCCGGACCTTCGGAGGGTTCTGCCTTGATTAGTACATAATAATGTACCGTATTATAATATACTTTTCTTTCATCTACTATATCTGTCACCACTGGGTACTTCAGCTCGTAGTGTACTCCATAGGCTTCTATCATTCCCTTTGGTGCTACTTTCCACATCTTCTTCACAAATGCATAATACTCGTCCATGCTATGGCTGTCATTATTCAGTCTCGCGAAGGGTGCAAATCGGGGCATGATCTACATCAAGAATTTCTTGAGTCACTATCCATTTACTAGGATTAAACAGTTGGTTAGAAAAGAGGTAATCATCTACTAACTATTGAGACTTCCTTCTCAGGGATTCCTAGAGTGTGATTGGGACTCGTAGTGCTCCCTACGATTCTAGAATCTACGTTTTATCTGAACCTATGTCCTATCCTAGATTTTCCATTCTTGCAGACCTGTATTGGCCACCACTTAAAAGACGTGTCACGTCCCGCTTCCCGGATGGAAGGGTGACGTCATAAACACATCCCCAGGCTACGCGCCGAAATTTGCGATTGTCGCCCGTAATCATCAGCAGAATGGAAAATACAAGTAATTTTCATGGTGTTAAAATATAGTGTAGCTATATTACAGGGAACTTTTCCAACAATACTATTACAGACGATTACAAAAGTAAATTTGAAAAAAAAAACTACGATACTGCTGGTCATAACTGTAGGTAGTCCAGACAGTTTACTCCTCGTTGTAGAACGGCGATACTTCGGCGGTGGCGTCTTCTTCTCCTTCACCTAGTGAACAAATACTAGGTCGTTTAGAAAACGACGAGCAAGTCCTCGGCCAAGAACGGTGGAAGTTAAACAAAATAAGGAATATGTAGTTTTAAAAAAAAAGGATGAAACAGAGTATGCCAAATTACACTATTATATATATATATATATATATATATTTGCTTTAGTAAAACATGAATGAAATCAACGTCCTACTCCATGAATGATAAGATTTCCGAGCTTCCCTTGAGCTTTTAGTAGGAATCGCTTTCCTTGAGCAATTAAGGACACTGCCCATTTATAATAGGCAGCGTTGTTTCTGGAATAAGATTTGAAGCTTAATGAGATGCAGTTTTGAGAACAATACTCCGAATAATCCTCTAAATATTTCCCGTGAACAATCCCGTTAACCTGGAATCAGGCTGCGATTTCCGAGCCTCCCTTGGGCTAAAAGACATCTATTGATGTTACTGTCAAATAGATGAAATTGATTTCTGAGCCTCCCTTGGGCTAGTACACCCTAGTCGAAGACTAGATGTACTGATTCACGAGATTCACGAAATACTGATCAGCTTTTGTTATTTATGTTACGGGATATCTAGAGATATTCAGTTGTTCTCCCCTCCCAAATGCTTTCTAAAATTCCTGAATGTCAGAAATTAGTCTATCTCCTAAATTTCTCAAAAATTTTGGCAGAGTCTCCTTTGTATTTAGGAGCCCCGAAAATTTACAAGAAACATATATATATGATAAAAGAAATATGGGCTCGCCGACCCCTTCGGTGGAGCACTCTCAACACCGGAACCACGCAAGTAAGTAATTGGGCTCGCCGACCCCTTCGGTGGAGCAACTCTCAACACCGGAACCACGCAAGAAATAAAAGAACGAAAGGGACTGGAGATTTTTACCTGAGCAAGCAATAGTTACCTTTCTTTTTGGCAATTTGTCGGGTCGCGGCTTGCTAATAGCTTTGCAGGTTGTCAAGATAGAGCAATTATTTATCCAACTATATTAGTTAATATGCAAGACTTTATAACATATAACTATATATGTATGTGTGTATATATATATATATATATATATATATATATATATATATATATATATATATATATATAAAATATATATATATATATATATATATATATATATATATATATATATATATATATATATATATATTTATATATAGATACATATATGTATATATATCGTATTAGATAGTATAAAGAAAATCAAATCAAACCAAAACTCTTTAATATCAATATTTTAATTTTTGTGCATGTCACGCCCCAGAACCAGAATACTGGAGAGCGGGGGCAGACATAGCCAGCTACGTATATTGAAATGGATTCCATCTCGCTATACGGCCACGGCTGTCTAGGATACATGAGGGTTTATCTAGAAGCCAACAGTCTCTTAAGGTCATGAACAAGCCTAGTGTCTCAATCATAAGCAAGTAAGTAAGAGTCACAAGATGTATGATCATTAAATATACAATAGTAAGGCGTCCCAAATATTACATATTCAGCTGATCATGAAGCTAGTCGTTACAAAATGTTAGGACTAGCAAGAGTTTAGTCATACATGATCAACCCTAGGATTTGTCAATCATGTTACAGCCCGTAGGCAGACAGTAAGTAAGTGCAATCGAGCTAAACAGGCGCTCGTCGGCTAAACGCCTCAAAAGAATATTTTTACACTAGAGCGGGAGAGCTAAAAATAATCCACTCGTTGCCAGGGTTCCGTCTAGTGGCCACCATCTGGCTGGAAAGTCGGTAGATCCTCTGGAGCTGCTCCAAAATCTGGCCATACAAAACCAGCTGGGTCAGACCCCAGAAAGAGCAAGTGCCACAAAGGAGCTTCACTTAAGAACTAAAACTAGCAATCAGCCAGGAATATAAATATAAATAAAATAAGGACAGGAATGAAAGGAAACATATCAGGATGATATACGACGAGATAACCATGGAACTATTCAGATAGCCAGGTTACAACCCGTAAACCAAACAAGGACCGGGATTGTAACCCTTCGTCTGAACGGAGCTTGGTTTCTCACCATTTATCGGTAAAATAAATACAAGCATTCTGGTCATTCAATAATCTGGAATAGGATGAGGACAAGACTAGACTGGTTAGACTCCATCCAATCACTTCACGGCCAAGCAAGAATTACGGCTTGATACTTTAACTAACTAGGGTTGTCACAAGCCTAATTACTAACAAGATGCAGTGAGATTATTCCACAGCCACAAGCCCTGCAGACCATCCAGGTCACCCAGGTCGAGAGATTAGGGGTTGAATTCAGGTGGGTACATCGTCCAGGAAACGCATGTACCCTTAGGTAGCTTGAAGGGTGCAACACATGACAGTGTGCTGGAAATGTGCCCTACTCAACGGCAGGCTACAGATCCCAAGCGCGCCCAGGTAACGGGATTGCCTGTAGCTGGAAAATCTCTTCATGACTAATGTATTAATCTAGTTGTTAACCTTAGTCCATTTTAGTAGGTACTCCTGACCGTGGTACTCATGAGTCCCCTCCTAGACATGATGCAAGACAGGACTGGATTATTTATACAAACACAATCGCCCACGGTGTCCAGGTCATTCATACAGGTCATGTCATGCCAGGTAGCCGTCGCTCAAGCCAGGCTACACTCAGGCTAGCGTACCAAAGGATCCATACACTTCCAATGGGAAGCGTACGCAAGGGTCAGCGTACACAAGGGCATGCTCAAGCTACAGGTCAGCGTACGCTCAAGCTAGCGTATGCTCAAGACTGCGTATGTCACGCACCGCTCCCGTAGGAGCGATCGTCCTCGCTAAGGCGTGATGCCGCACGAGCCTAGATTGCGCTCGTGCAAGGCAATTCCATAACGGCCGATTACATCGGCGGTGACGGGCTCGTCGCACAGAAGTCCCAAGCAGAAATATTGAAACATACAGCGGAATTTAAGAACAAGTAACACATGAACACAAGTCATTCAAAAGAAGCTCTTTATTGATATTGAATACAAGATTACATTTGTGGGCGCAAGGCCAAATTACAAGTCTCTCGTGCTCACTTTTCACTCGATTACAAGTCACTCTGCTCTCTCTCAACTCTCGATACAATACTTGAATCCAGCGGAAGCTTCGGAAGGCGATGTCCATACATTATGTCCTGTATAAGTCTTGAGATCATGCGGCCGCACGCTTCGACTCGCCAAGGAACTCCGTGCCTCGACGCATCCAAGCGAGCTCCGCACCACGAGCTTCTACCTGTGCCTGCACATGAAACACTGTGTGGGTGTCAGTACCACTGTACTGGTGGAGTGAGCTTCTCGCCCACCCATACAAAACCTACACGTTTCATTTACTTTGTGCAACATAAACCCTTTTACGATTGTCTTTCTATTCTTGCCTTAGGATCAATTTTAGGACCGACGCCTTAGCGCAACTTGTGTATCGGAACCATCTCGTGCTTGCAATGTCAACGATAACTCATACTTGTCACTAGACCACTCCTCGTGCCAACAACGTTAACCTATCAAGTCGTGTTCGTCTTACGGCCATAATCAGAGACGCAACTACATGAAGGACTCCATTTCCTTGCTCTAGACCTTTCTCGTGCATTATCGACGCACTGGCTTATACTTATCTTTCGTGCCAAACTCTGGGACGTAACGACTCGGTCGTGCCATACTCGATTCGTGCCTCAATATTATCGAGGCAGTGCCTTCTCGCTTAGTCTCGCTTACACTTGTGTTGTGACAACGCGGTCGTGCCTCATATTTCGAGGCCGAGCCCAACGACTCAACGTAACTTCACACAACTAGCCCTACGGCCCTTCTCGACTTAACTCGCGACAGCTCAAGCCTAACTCATACAACTCTATGCCAACAACTTAACACTCGACGCCACATCTCGTGCCGAAGCACTTCGCCTTCGCTGTAGCCAAATCTTAGGCTCAGACATTGTGTCTTCTAACTCATACATATTCAACTCAATCCAAAGGCACACACACGGATTGCCGCCCGTACCGACACAAAACTTACCATGTTAGTTGAAAATAATTTATATCAAGTGTTTGTTATGGGATTGGCCTAACCAGCCGCCTTGGACGTAGCCTGGTAATACGGGACCCTTGCAACGCAGGTAGCGAGCCCCGATGCAAGTCCCCGTCTTACCGATCGCCTAACCAGCATTGCCTATTACCCAGCTCGGCTACAACCAGTTTCTTCCTAGGCCGAGTCGGTCCCGTGGCCCCGGGTTGCCGCTCGAAGAAACCACCCCTTGTCGACAAGTTGTCCAAGTTCATAAGGGTTAACATGGTGTATTTTAGGATACCGTTGGGGCTTGTTATGTGATCAATTCATTTACTTGGTTGTTTTACTCTTTTCCACTTTTTGTACTTCCTTTGCAGAGCCCCTAACCAGGGTTGCCTCGGCGACTACCCATCGCTTAGACTTAACATTTTTTGAACTCAGGGAACGGCTACTGCATAGCCTTCCAACTTAACTTGAACATAACGTGTTCCCATAAGTACCGACCGACCGTGGCTAACTCTCATACTGAACCAACCGTGGCTCGTGCCTTAAACCGACTCGTGTTCTACGCAACGCTATCGCCCAAGTCATACTTCCTATGACGGGCCTTGGGGTCGTGGGACTATTCATCTTGACAACCGCAGAATGAGCGGGACAACACGTAGAATAACTTAGGTCGACCGGCATAACTTCGCCTAACTCACTCAAGCCTACAACATAACCCAAGGGACGAGCAAAGGCTATGCCAAGCCTTGCGGGACAGGACCGTGCATGCTTTAACAAGCATTTGTACGGGCGACGCCTATGACTTAGGCTAACTCTCAGCTTTTGCACCGAAGACCAACTTTCCTTCTCCCAAGCCACGGGACGAAGGACCGATGTGTCATTTTCAAAGCACGTCGTGCACCAACTCTAAGCCGACCGTGGGACGTTTTCCATGTTCTAACTCGATTCAAACCGTCAGGATTATTCCCTTAGCTATGTGGATGCGTAGCTTTTATTATCAAGCCTAACTTGTGCAAGTTGAAAACACGATTTATTATGTGAAGGCAAAGATGAGGAGAGTTCACCGAAACTACCCCACCTGAGCGATGTCTCCGAGCAAGCCGTTGCAAGGCTAAGGCCGAACGTCGTCGGCGTTTCGATTCCTCCGATTGACTTTGCGGGACGGGGCACTACATCATACACCACTCAGAACAAGTCTCGTCCTCGAGACTTTCCTGAAGGCAAGCTATCCTACCATTTCTATGGCCAAGACTTAATCGTACACATTTCGCCTACGCATTCCTTCGATTCTGAGCCACGCTCGCACTGTTATCAATCTTTTCTTTAACACGATTTCAAGATCTCGACACACTCCCATCTTTCAAGCCTTGCTTGAACTCGTCGTATCACTTGGCTGGATCGTGCATGTATTCCAAGCGTCCCCAAAATACATGCATTCAGCCAAGCCGCATGATAGAAAATTTGTCATTCTCACTCGAGTCGCATCGTGCACATATCCAGGCGTCCCTAAAATATATGCATGTCAGCCGAATCTCGTGAGCAGGGTTTCCTACATTCATGATTCACGCTATCCATCCGTGCCAATCCTCAAGATCAATCATTACGATTGCTAACACTTGAAACAGGGCGTCTCGCCTAACCACTAGGCTATTTCTTTTCGAGGCTAAGTCAATGTCAGGATTGGAATCATAGTTCCCAAACAATAATGCCAACACTGACTCCAATCCTAGGGTCAAACCAAAGTCGATCATACGGGGTCTTCTACCCAAGCTCACGTCACTCAGATTTCTAAACATCGAGCACGATCACCTATTCGCATCAATGTATTCGTCGCACACCGCAACGAATTCAAATCTATTCAAATTACTAAATTGACATACTTCACATATCCATTCTAACCAATTTACGTATTCGATCACGAGTTCATCTAACTTGACAATATGTTACACCCCAATCTCACGCGAGTCCGATTATCCACGGTTGGTTCATGAATCACCATACAACGCTCCCGTAGAATAATCATTCTCATCGGGACGTAACTCTTGTTTGAGTTTAGACTCATTCATTCTCGATACGCGGATTGGACCTACTCAATCCTCAAGTTCAATCGACAAGCACACCAATTCAATCTCGAGTCTATCTTCGCGTCAAACCACAAGTCGAAGCACAAATTGTCGTACCGTGCAAGTTCGACCACTCCCACTGTATGAATCACCATACCAGCACTCACGTAGAGTGATCGCCCTAATTGTCGTAACGCATGTGCGAGGCGGGAGTAGCGCTCGCATAAGACAAGAACGTCAACGTTGTGGTTATCGACAAAGCAAATCCAAACATTCCAGTTTTCATCCAAGCCAAGTTCGATCGTCATTCATTCAACTTAGAAAATCCTCGAGCCAAGTCTATCTTTTCCTCGATAAATTTCAACATCACGAGTATAGCATCCATCGGACAATGACATTTTGCACGATCGTTATTCGCCGATTTGGAGTACCTCCGAGTTATTGTATATCGATCTTTGATACGCCTCAATACTATCGACGATATGCGTAACCTGACGATCTTCCTTCGCAGCCAATTTCGAGTCGTGCGACTTGATGCTATTGTCCGAACTGGATATACCACTATTCCTCGATATTCAAGATCAAGTTCGATCGCTATTCCTCAAGCTCGTTTCAAGATCATTGTTCAAAAACTCAAGTCATATTTCATTTGCATCAATCCGATATCGCACGCGCGATCCTCTAAGTTTCCTCGATCAAGACCATTCATTTTCCTTCATCGTTCTGAATCGTTTTCTAACTCGCATTGCTCATTCACAAGTTGTCCGAACGAGATGCTCGTTCGGGACATTCGAAGTCACGACCAACTAAGCGTGACGCGTTCTAAAGCTTTGCGCGATCGCATCGCCTCGCTGACATACTCGAAATCCTCAATATTCACTCGAACAATTTCCAAGTCAAACCATACACCACTCGGATTCGAGCCACTCGACTAGTCGTTAACACTCATTCTTATTCTTCTTCGAACCTATCACATACACCACTCGGATTCAAGCCATACGATCTAATCCTCAATCACGTTCGCGTCATTCGCTAAGACATCCTTCAGACTCGTTCGACGAATTGCTAGCGTAGTCGTTCGCGTCGTATCGACGTACTAAGTCGTTCGCACTATTTCCTCGAAATCCAAATCAATCTTCCCAGTATGCCTAAGCGTTTGTCCGATAGCGTTCCCTATCGATAGACACCCTAAGTATATCTCTATTCCCGACCGGGCAATACTTAATGTCGCTCGCGACTCGTTTGCACTAAAAAGTCGAGGTGCGCGACGCGAAACACAACTTAGCCAAAAGGCCGTGTGTATAGCCATTCTGTGCGGACTATATTCTGAGTTTGCACGCTCAATTGCTAGGGTCGACGTTGGACAAATTAGGCATGCATGCGACTTGCTAAGGTCGACGTTGGACTATTCGGGCATACTTGCGACTTTGCTAACATTAGCACATATTTTCTATCGAGTCAAGTTTGACACCATTCGGCAAAAAGGCCCTATCGACGCATTTGGCAACGGCCTACCGATGCGTTAGATTCAACGCTTGTACGAGCTTTCAAAAATATTTAGACTTATTGTATGGACATGCCGAGGGACATTTGAGAGAGAGCGCACCAACGATAACAACTTGCGGAAGCAACAGAGTTTTGCGGAAACATCAAAGTTAAAGAATTCAATCGACGGTCCAAGGACGTAAAGCCGTGCTCTGATACCACTATGTCACGCCCCGCTCCCGTAGGAGCGATCGTCCTCGCTAAGGCGTGATGCCGTACGAGCCTAGATTGCGCTCGTGCAAGGCAATTCCATAACGGCCAATTACATCGGCGGCGACGGGGTCGTCGCACAGAAGTCCCAAGCAGAAATATTGAAACATACAGCAGAATTTAAGAACAAGTAACACATGAACACAAGTCATTCAAAAGAAGCTCTTTATTGATATTGAATACAAGATTACATTTGTGGGCGCAAGGCCAAATTACAAGTATCTCGTGCTTACTTTTCACTCGATTACAAGTCACTCTGCTCTCTCTCAACTCTCGATACAATACTTGAATCCAGCGGAAGCTTCGGAAGGCGATGTCCATACATTATGTCCTGTATAAGTCTTGAGATCATGCGGCCGCACGCTTCGACTCGCCAAGGAACTCCGTGCCTCGACGCATCCAAGCGAGCTCCGCACCACGAGCTTCTACCAGTGCCTGCACATGAAACACTGTGTGGGTGTCAGTACCACTGTACTGGTGGAGTGAGCTTCTCGCCCACCCATACAAAACCTACACGTTTCATTTACTTTGTACAACATAAACCCTTTTACGATTGTCTTTCTATTCTTGCCTTAGGATCAATTTTAGGACCGGCGCCTTAGTGCAACTTGTGTATCGGAACCATCTCGTGCTTGCAATGTCAACGATAACTCATACTTGTCACTAGACCACTCCTCGTGCCAACAACGTTAACCTATCAAGTCGTGTTCGCCTTACGGCCATAATCAGAGACACAACTACATGAAGGACTCCATTTCCTTGCTCTAGACCTTTCTCGTGCATTGTCGACGCACTGGCTTATACTTATCTTTCGTGCCAAACTCTGGGACGTAACGACTCGGTCGTGCCATACTCGATTCGTGCCTCAATATTACCGAGGCAGTGCCTTCTCGCTTAGTCTCGCTTACACTTGTGTTGTGACAACGCGGTCGTGCCTCATATTTCGAGGCCGAGCCCAACGACTCAACGTAACTTCACACAACTAGCCCTACGGCCCTTCTCAACTTAACTCGCGACAGCTCAAGCCTAACTCATGCAACTCTATGCCAACAACTTAACACTCGACGCCACATCTCGTGCCGAAGCACTTCGCCTTCGCCGTAGCCAAATCTTAGGCTCAGACATTGTGTCTTCTAACTCATACATATTCAACTCAATCCAAAGGCACACATACGGATTGCCGCCCGTGCTGACACAAAACTTACCATGTTAGTTAAAAATAATTTATATCAAGTGTTTGTTATGGGATTGGCCTAACCAGCCGCCTTGGACGTAGCCTGGTAATACGGGACCCTTGCAACGCAGGTAGCGAGCCCCGATGCAAGTCCCCATCTTACCGATCGCCTAACCAGCGTTGCCTATTACCCAGCTCGGCTACAACCAGTTTCTTCCTAGGCCGAGTCGGTCCCGTGGCCCCGGGTTGCCGCTCGAAGAAACCACCCCTTGTCGACAAGTTGTCCAAGTTCATAAGGGTTAACATGGTGTATTTTAGGATACCGTTGGGGCTTGTTATGTGATTAATTCATTTACTTGGTTGTTTTACTCTTTTCCACTTTTTGTACTTCCTTTGCAGAGCCCCTAACCAGGGTTGCCTCGGCGACTACCCATCGCTTAGACTTAACATTCTTTGAACTCAGGGAACGGCTACTGCATAGCCTTCCAACTTAACTTGAACATAACGTGTTCCCATAAGTACCGACCGACCGTGGCTAACTCTCATACTGAACCAACCGTGGCTCGTGCCTTAAACCTACTCGTGTTCTACGCAACGCTATCGCCCAAGTCATACTTCCTATGACGGGCCTTGGGGTCGTGGGACTATTCATCTTGACAACCGCAGAATGAGCGGGACAGCACGTAGAATAACTTAGGTCGACCGGCATAACTTCGCCTAACTCACTCAAGCCTACAACATAACCCAAGGGACGAGCAAAGGCTATGCCAAGCCTTGCGGGACAGGACCGTGCATGCTTTAACAAGCATTTGTGCGGGCGACGCCTATGACTTAGGCTAACTCTCAGCTTTTGCACCGAAGACCAACTTTCCTTCTCCCAAGCCACGGGACGAAGGACCGATGTGTCATTTTCAAAGCATGCCGTACACCAACTCTAAGCCGACCGTGGGACGTTTTCCATGTTCTAACTCGATTCAAACCGTCGGGATTATTCCCTTAGCTATGTGGATGCGTAGCTTTTATTATCAAGCCTAACTTGTGCAAGTTGAAAACACGATTTATTATGTGAAGGCAAAGATGAGGAGAGTTCACCGAAACTACCCCACCTGAGCGATGTCTCCGAGCAAGCCGTTGCAAGGCTAAGGCCGAACGCCGTCGGCGTTTCGATTCCTCCGATTGACTTTGCGGGACGGGGTACTACATCATACACCACTCAGAACAAGTCTCGTCCTCGAAACTTTCCTGAAGGCAAGCTATCCTACCATTTCTATGGCCAAGACTTAATCGTACACATTTCGCCTACGCATTCCTTCGATTCCGAGCCACGCTCGTACTGTTATCAATCTTTCCTTTAACACGATTTCAAGATCTCGACACACTCCCATCTTTTAAGCCTTGCTTGAACTCGTCGTATCACTTGGCTGGATCGTGCATGTATTCCAAGCGTCCCCAAAATACATGCATTCAGCCAAGCCGCATGATAGAAAATTTGTCATTCTCACTCGAGTCGCATCGTGCACATATCCAGGCGTCCCTGAAATATATGCATGTCAGCCGAATCTCATGAGCAGGGTTTTCTACATTCATGATTCACGCTATCCATCCGTGCCAATCCTCAAGATCAATCATTACGATTGCTAACACTTGAAACAGGGCGTCTCGCCTAACCACTAGGCTATTTCTTTTCGAGGCTAAGTCAATGTCAGGATTGGAATCATAGTTCCCAAACAATAATGCCAACACTGACCCCAATCCTAGGGTCAAACCAAAGTCGATCATACGGGGTCTTCTACCCAAGCTCGCATCACTCAGATTTCTAAACATCGAGCACGATCACCTATTCGCATCAATGTATTCGTCGCACACCGCAACGAATTCAAATCTATTCAAATTACTAAATTGACATACTTCACATATCCATTCTAACCAATTTACGTATTCGATCACGAGTTCATCTAACTTGACAATATGTTGCACCCCAATCGCACGCGAGTCCGATTATCCACGGTTGGTTCATGAATCACCATACAACGCTCCCATGGAATAATCATTCTCATCGGGACGTAACTCTTGTTTGAGTTTAGACTCATTCATTCTCGATACGCAGATTGGACCTACTCAATCCTCAAGTTCAATCGACAAGCACACCAATTCAATCTCGAGTCTATCTTCGCGTCAAACCACAAGTCGAAGCACAAATTGTCGTACCGTGCAAGTTCGACCACTCCCACTGTATGAATCACCATACCAGCGCTCACGCAGAGTGATCGCCCTAATCGTCGTGACGCATGTGCGAGGCGGGAGTAGCGCTCGCATAAGACAAGAACGTCAACGTTGTGGTTATCGACAAAGCAAATCCAAACATTCCAGTTTTCATCCAAGCCAAGTTCGATCGTCATTCATTCAACTTAGAAAATCCTCGAGCCAAGTCTATCTTTTCCTCGATATATTTCAACATCACGAGTATAGCATCCATCGGACAATGACATTTTGCACGATCGTTATTCGCCGATTTGGAGTACCTCCGAGTTATTGCATATCGATCTTTGATACGCCTCAATACCATCGACGATATGCGTAACCTGACGATCTTCCTTCGCAGCCAATTTCGAGTCGTGCGACTTGATGCTATTGTCCGAACTGGATATACCACTATTCCTCGATATTCAAGATCAAGTTCGATCGCTATTCCTCAAGCTCGTTTCAAGATCATTGTTCAAAAACTCAAGTCATATTTCATTTGCATCAATCCGATATCGCACGCGCGATCCTCTAAGTTTCCTCGATCAAGACCATTCATTTTCCTTCATCGTTCCGAATCGTTTTCTAACTCGCGTTGCTCATTCACAAGTTGTCCGAACGAGATGCTCGTTCGGGACATTCGAAGTCACGACCAACTAAGCGTGACGCGTTCTAAAGCTTTGCACGATCGCATCGCCTCGCCGACATACTCGAAATCCTCAATATTCACTCGAACAATTTCCAAGTCAAACCATACACCACTCGGATTCGAGCCACTCGACTAGTCGTTGACACTCATTCTTATTCTTCTCCGAACCTATCACATACACCACTCGGATTCAAGCCATACGATCTAATCCTCAATCACGTTCGCGTCATTCGCTAAGACATCCTTCAGACTCGTTCGACGAATTGCTAGCGTAGTCGTTCGCGTCGTATCGACGTACTAAGTCGTTCGTACTATTTCCTCGAAATCCAAATCAATCTACCCAGTATGCCTAAGCGTTTGTCCGATAGCGTTCCCTATCGATAGACACCCTAAGTATATCTCTATTCCCGACCGGGCAATACTTAATGTCGCTCGCGACTCGTTTGCACCAAAAAGTCGAGGTGCACGACGCGAAACACAACTTAGCCAAAAGGCCGTGTGTATAGCCATTCTGTGCGGACTATATTCCGAGTTTGCATGCTCAATTGCTAGGGTCGACGTTGGACAAATTAGGCATGCATGCGACTTGCTAAGGTCGACGTTGGACTATTCGGACATACGTGCGACTTTGCTAACATTAGCACATATTTTCTATCGAGTCAAGTTTGACACCATTCGGCACAAAGGCCCTATCGATGCATTTGGCAACGGCCTACCGATGCGTTAGATTAAACGCTTGTACGAGCTTTCGAAAATATTTAGACTTATTGTATGGACATGCCGAGGGACATTTGAGAGAGAGCGCACCAACGATAACAACTTGCGGAAGCAACAGAGTTTTGCGGAAACATCAAAGTTAAAGAATTCAATCGACGGTCCAAGGACGTAAAGCCGTGCTCTGATACCACTATGTCACGCCCCGCTCCCGTAGGAGCGATCGTCCTCGCTAAGGCGTGATGCCGTACGAGCCTAGATTGCGCTCGTGCAAGGCAATTCCATAACGGCCGATTACATCGGCGGCGACGGGGTCGTCGCACAGAAGTCCCAAGCAGAAATATTGAAACATACAGCGGAATTTAAGAACAAGTAACACATGAACACAAGTCATTCAAAAGAAGCTCTTTATTGATATTGAATACAAGATTACATTTGTGGGCGCAAGGCCAAATTACAAGTCTCTCGTGCTCACTTTTCACTCGATTACAAGTCACTCTGCTCTCTCTCAACTCTCGATACAATACTTGAATCCAGCGGAAGCTTCGGAAGGCGATGTCCATACATTATGTCCTGTATAAGTCTTGAGATCATGCGGCCGCACGCTTCGACTCGCCAAGGAACTCCGTGCCTCGACGCATCCAAGCGAGCTCCGCACCACGAGCTTCTACCTGTGCCTGCACATGAAATACTGTGTGGGTGTCAGTACCACTGTACTGGTGGAGTGAGCTTCTCGCCCACCCATACAAAACCTACACGTTTATTTACTTTGTGCAACATAAACCCTTTTACGATTATCTTTCTATTCTTGCCTTAGGATCAATTTTAGGACCGATGCCTTAGCGCAACTTGTGTATCGGAACCATCTCGTGCTTGCAATGTCAACGATAACTCATACTTGTTACTAGACCACTCCTCGTGCCAACAACGTTAACCTATCAAGTCGTGTTCGCCTTACGGCCATAATCAGAGACGCAACTACATGAAGGACTCCATTTCCTTGCTCTAGACCTTTCTCGTGCATTGTCGACGCACTGGCTTATACTTATCTTTCGTGCCAAACTCTGGGACGTAACGACTCGGTCGTGCCATACTCGATTCGTGCCTCAATCTTACCGAGGCAGTGCCTTCTCGCTTAGTCTCGCTTACACTTGTGTTGTGACAACGCGGTCGTGCCTCATATTTCGAGGCCGAGCCCAACGACTCAACGTAACTTCACACAACTAGCCCTACGGCCCTTCTCAACTTAACTCGCGACAGCTCAAGCCTAACTCATGCAACTCTATGCCAACAACTTAACACTCGATGCCACATCTCGTGCCGAAGCACTTCGCCTTCGCTGTAGCCAAATCTTAGGCTCAGATATTGTGTCTTCTAACTCATACATATTCAACTCAATCCAAAGGCACACACACGGATTGCTGCCCGTGCCGACACAAAACTTACCATGTTAGTTGAAAACAATTTATATCAAGTGTTTGTTATGGGATTGGCCTAACCAGCCGCCTTGGACGTAGCCTGGTAATACGGGACCCTTGCAACGCAGGTAGCGAGCCCCGATGCAAGTCCCCATCTTACCGATCGCCTAACCAGCGTTGCCTATTACCCAGCTCGGCTACAACCAGTTTCTTCCTAGGCCGAGTCGGTCCCGTGGCCCCGGGTTGCCGCTCGAAGAAACCACCCCTTGTCGACAAGTTGTCCAAGTTTATAAGGGTTAACATGGTGTATTTTAGGATACCGTTGGGGCTTGTTATGTGATCAATTCATTTACTTGGTTGTTTTACTCTTTTCCACTTTTTGTACTTCCTTTGCAGAGCCCCTAACCATGGTTGCCTCGGCGACTACCCATCGTTTAGACTTAACATTCTTTGAACTCAGGGAACGGCTACTGCATAGCCTTCCAACTTAACTTGAACATAACGTGTTCCCATAAGTACCGACCGACCTTGGCTAACTCTCATACTGAACCAACCGTGGCTCGTGCCTTAAACCGACTCGTGTTCTACGCAATGCTATCGCCCAAGTCATATTTCCTATGACGGGCCTTGGGGTCGTAGGACTATTCATCTTGACAACCGCAGAATGAGCGGGACAGCACGTAGAATAACTTAGGTCGACCGGCATAACTTCGCCTAACTCACTCAAGCCTACAACATAACCCAAGGGACGAGCAAAGGCTATGCCAAGCCTTGCGGGACAGGACCGTGCATGCTTTAACAAGCATTTGTGCGGGCGACGCCTATGACTTAGGCTAACTCTCAGCTTTTGCACCGAAGACCAACTTTCCTTCTCCCAAGCCACAGGACGAAGGACCGATGTGTCATTTTCAAAGCACGCCGTGCACCAACTCTAAGCCGACCGTGGGACGTTTTCCATGTTCTAACTCGATTCAAACCGTCGGGATTATTCCCTTAGCTATGTGGATGCGTAGCTTTTATTATCAAGCCTAACTTGTGCAAGTTGAAAACACGATTTATTATGTGAAGGCAAAGATGAGGAGAGTTCACCGAAACTACCCCACCTGAGCGATGTCTCCGAGCAAGCCGTTGCAAGGCTAAGGCCGAACGCCGTCGGCGTTTCGATTCCTCCGATTGACTTTGCGGGACGGGGCACTACAGCGTACGCTCGGGCTAGCGTACGAAAGGGGCCAGCGTACGCCTTGCTCGCTTAAGCTAGCGTACCAAGGCACGCGTACGCTCAAGCTAGCGTACGCTCAAGACATGCTGCCAACAGGCAGCGTATCAAGGTGAGCGTACGCTCGCTAAAGAGCAGCGTACGAAGGCTAGCGTACGCTCGCTAAAGAGCAGCGTACGAAGGCTAGCATACGCTCGCTAAAGAGCAGCGTACGAAGGCTAGCGTACGCTCGCTAAAGAGCAGCGTACAGCTCAGCGGCATAAGCTAAAAAGCTAGCTCACTGTTCACTGTCTTCTCTAAATGGCAAGAACAGCAAGAACTCTAAGGATGGAACCCAAAACTCCAAATGCTCATAACTTGGTCAAAACAAGTCCGAATCCAACTTTCCAAAGGTCAAAATTTGGTAGAATAAAATTCTCTAAAACATGGAACCATCAAAACTTGAAAACAAGCAAGTTTAATAGATCAAAACACCAAAAATCCGAAAATAGCAAAACTCTAGATCTACAAGAATTAAAGCCTCAAAATGGAAAATGACAAGTTCTAATGTGGTTTAGAATCATGAGGAGAAGCTAATGAAACCATCAAAAGGAGTTCTCTTGTGGAAGTAAGTTGCACTTGCCTAAGGGTTGGGGAGTTGTGGAGAGGAAGGAAGAAGAAAAAGAAATAAATGAGAGTTATGGAGGAGAGAGAAGGTTGGTGGGGAAATAAATATCATGGGTTGGTGGTAGGTAGGGGGGTTCACCTTGGTCCATGATGGACCAAGCAACCAGCCGGCCAAACCAAGTCAACCCAAACCGAGAGTTAAACCAAGCCAAGAAGACTAAACAAGGAACAATACAAGAAAATACGTACACGTATTTCCAAAATACGTAATACGAACCACAGGCATTACAACTCTACCCACCTTAAAAGAATTCCGTCCTCGAAATTTAATTAAGAGGCTAGAGGGACAAGAACAATCTACACTATTTACAGACAATTATACTAGGCAATCAATCAATCATGCAAGCAAGGAATTGATGGCATGAGGCATAAGAAAGACATTATACCTCACGAGTCAAACAAGTCGGGATATCGCGATCGGATATCATCGTCACGCTCCCACGTTGACTCTCCTAAAGAGTGATGACCCCAAGCAACTCGGACTAACTTGATAGTCTTGTTCTTGAGGATCTTCTCTCTTCGATCCAATATAGACACGGGCCTCTCCTCATATGAAAGGTTGGTACCAACAACCAATTCCGAATGATCCAGGATGTGGCTCGGGTTCGGGATGTACCGTTGTAATTAGGATACATGGAACACGTCATGCACCTCGCTTAGCGACGGTGGAAGAGCGAGACAATAGGATACATCTCCTACTCGCTCCAGAATATCAAACGGTCCTATATACCTAGGACTAAGCTTGCCCCGTATGCCGAAATGAATGACGCCACGGTTAGGCGAAATCCTCAAGAATACATGATCGCCGACCGAGAACTCGAGAGGTCGCCGATGAGAATCGGCCCAATGGCGCTAGCGATCTTGGGCAACTCGAAGGTGATCTCTGACTCGCCTGACTACTTCAACGGTCTGAGCAATCATTTCTGGACCAAGCATCTGCCTCTCTCCAACATCATCCCAGGCTAACGGAGATCTGCACTTCCTGCCATATAGTGCCTCGAACGGTGCCATCTGGATACTGGCCTGAAAACTGTTGTTGTACGAGAACTCCACCAGGTGCAAGTGATCTTTCCATGAACCACCGAAGTCAAGTGTACATGATCGCAACATGTCTTCAAGAGTCTGGATCGTGCGCTCCGACTGGCCATCCGTCTGCGGGTGATATGCCGAACTGAACTGGAGATGAGTCCCCAAACTCTCTTGCAAGCTACGCCAAAAGTGCGACGTAAATCTTAAATCTCGGTCCGAGGTGATACTGACTGGCACACCGTGCAATCTGACGATCTGCCTGAGATACATCTCTGCTAACTGAGCCGTCGACTGACCAACTCTGAATGGAAGAAAGTGAGCCACTTTCGTGAGCCGGTCAACTATAACCCAAATAGCATCTCTACCAGCTGGGGATCTAGGTAATCCAGTCACGAAATCCATGGTCACATGCTCCCACTTCCATTCTGGAATCGGTAAGGGCTGAAGAAGTCCAGCCGGTCTCTGATGTTCGGCTTTAACTTGTTGGCAAACCAAACACTGAGAGACAAACCAAGCTATCTCCCGCTTTATGCTATTCCACCAGAAGTGCTGACAGATATCACGGTACATCTTCGTACTACCGGGATGGATGGAATACTGCGAACTATGCGCTTCTGACATGATCTCCTGCCGGATATCTCCGCTGGGTACACAAAGACGCTTACCATGTCGAAGTGTACCATCCTCATGAATACATAACTCTGGTCTTCGTCCTGCCTCACACTCGGCTCTGAGTCGTTGAAGCTTGGAATCTGCCGACTGTGCCATCCGGATCCTCTCGACTATAGTGGACTGAACTTGCATGCTGGCCATCAAGGCCACACTGGAAGGGAGAACAACTTCAATACCCATCTTCTGAAGATCTGCTAACAGCTCTGGTTGCGCTGTTAGGAAATAAGCTCCGGCTCTCCTGCTTAATGCATCTGCTACGACATTGGCCTTTCCAGGATGATACTGCAAGCTGACATCATAATCCACAAGAAGCTCCAGCCACCTCCTCTGACGTATGTTAAGATCCTTCTGGGTGAAAACATACTTCAGGCTCTTGTGGTCGGTGAAAATCTCCACCCTATCTCCGTACAAGTAGTGCCTCCACAACTTAAGTGCAAACACCACTGCTGCCAGCTCCAAGTCATGGGTTGGGTAATTCCTCTCATGATCACAAAGTTGCCGTGATGCATAAGCTATTACCTTCCCATGCTGCATCAGAACACATCCTAAACCTCTGTCTGAAGCATCACAATACACTGAGAATCCTCCAGTTCTATCTGGAAGCGTGAGAATAGGAGCTGTTATCAGGCCTCGCTTCAATTGCTCAAAAGAACTCTGACACTCTGTTGTCCAAGCAAACTGCGCATCCTTGCGGGTCAACTGCGTCAATGGCGCTGAAATCCGAGCAAAGTCTGAAACAAATCGTCGGTAATAGCCAGCCGATCCGAGAAAACTGTGAACTTCTGCAACTGTGCTGGGTACTAGCCATGACTCAATAGCTACAATCTTCTGGGGATCCACTTCTACTCCTCCTCGAGTGATGATATGACCCAAGTACGAAATGTGATCGAGCCAGAACTCGCATTTACTGAACTTGGCATACAGCTGGTGCTCCCTGAGAGTCTGAAGAACTACACGGAGATGCTGCTCATGCTCCGCCTCACTCTTGCTGTAGACCAGAATGTCATCCAAGAACCCGATCACAAACTGATCCAAGTAAGGCATGAAGATGCGATTCATGAGGTCCATAAATACTGCCAGCGCATTGGTCACCCCAAAAGGCATAACAAGGAACTCCCAATGCCCATATCTTGATCTAAAAGCTGTCTTCGGGATGTCCTGCTCTCTGACTCTGATCTGATGATAACCTGAGCGCAAATCAATCTTCGAGAAGACTGAAGCCCCCTTGAGTTGATCAAACAAGTCATCTATCCTCGGAAGAGGGTATCTGTTCTTGATTGTCACTGAGTTCAAGGTACGATAATCAACACATAACCTGGACGTACCATCCTTCTTTTTCACAAGAAGCATCGGGGCTCCCCAAGGCGATCCACTAGCACGAATGAATCCCTTGGCTCGAAGTTCTTCAATCATCTTGTACAAGATCTCCAACTCTGACGGCGCCATCCTGTAGACTCTCTCTGATACTGGGGCTGTCCCGGGAATCAAGTCTATAGTGAACTCGATCTCCCGCTCCGGAGGCATACCTGGAAGTTCTTCTGGGAAAACATCTAGAAACTCATCCACTATCCTGGGCAACTGAACTGCTGCTACTGCCATCCGCAATACTGGAGGAGAAGGCTCAACCTCGCCTCGAGAGAAAGAAAACTCTGGCTCTCCTGGAATGCTAAAAACAACCCTACCAATATGGCAGTCTATTCTAGCATACTGGTTCCTCAACTAATCCATCCCTAAGACCACATCATAATCGGCCATCGGGAACTCTATCAACCTAGCGGAGAATTCTCTACCGCTAACTACGATCCGACACGAGGAAAACACTCTATCTACTTCCACAAGTCCGTTACCAGTAAGTATATTCAGCCTTACTGATAATGACTCGGGCTCCAATCCTACCCGTGTCGCGAATCGTGCAGACATAAAAGAATGCGATGCACCAGAATCAAATAAAACTGAAGCTGGGAAGGAGTTGACGAGAATAGTACCTGCCACTACCTCTCCTGGTGCCAATCCTTCCTCAACGGTCATCATCATGGCCTGACCATGCCCTCGGGGTGCTGGTCCCCTTTGCTGATATCCTCGCTGCCTATTCTGACTCAAGGCCTGGGCTTGCACATACTGCTGAGGGCTCTGCTGCTGAAATGCCTGGAACTGAGGCGGCAAGGGCCTCATCAATGGATACTGCTGCTGTTGCTAGACTGGTGCTGGTCCTCTCACCGAAGAACTAGAAAGGTTAGACGAGGATGAACCACCCCTATTCGGGCAGGATCCAACCCTATGGTCTGGTGCTCCACAAGCCAGACATAATCCCTGTGCCCTGCGACATTCTGCCACCACATGGCCTGGCTTCCTACAATGAGAACATTCCACTGCGGAAGACTGCTTCTGCTTCTGTTGCTGCTGAGGGTGCGTCGGAGTTGAATGCTGAACCGACGTTACTGAGGTCGCTCGCCTCGGAGCTCCAATAGTTAAGGCCCTGGCTGCCAGGGCCGGTGCTGAAGACTGATTCATCTGGCCGTGAGATCTCTTCCGACCTCCGGTCCTATCCACAATCCTCTGGGAGGTATACTCATGCCTCCGGGCTGCTCTCAAGACTGCATCAAAAGTCTGATGCTCAAACTGCTCGACTGCCAACAAGATCTCCAAGTGAAGTCCCTGCTGGAACTGCTGGGCTCTATCATACTCGGTTGCCACCAAAGTGGGAGCAAACCGACTGAGTCTGGAAAACTCGGCCGCATATCCGTCGACCGTCCTGCCTCCTTGCTTCAGATTTGTGAACCTCGTCTGTAGATCGTACCGAGCCACGACATCGAAATACTTGGTCTGGAATCTCTCCCTGAACACTGTCCAAGCAATAGGTGCTGCTAATCCAACGGCCTGCGCTGTCCACCAGCTGCGGGCAAGATCTAATAACTGCAGGCGCACCACGGCTACCTTCTCATTCTCTGGAGTCTTGGCTGCTTCTAGAATCACTTCTGTATCCTGAAGCCAAGCATCTGTCGCGATAGCATCTTCACTACCGTCGAAGAATGGAGGGTTCAAGCGCTTGAAGCTGTTGGCCGCACTGTTATCCTGATGACCTCCTCTGGTCAAAGCATCCGTCACTGCCTGGTGCAAGGCATCTCCACGCCGGTCTTGGGAAGCTATCAAGGTCCTGACGAGTCCTACCAAAGTACCGTCATCATGTTCTACAGGTTGAACTGGCTGGACTGGTGGCTCTCCGCCAGAATGTACGACTCTGGAGGCTACTCCGGAATGCTGGGCTTGATCTCCAGGTTGCTGCTGGTCCGCGGGAGGTGCTCCGCCTTGCTGATCGACCGGGTCAGGTACTATGCCGCTGAAGAAGACGACATAGGAAACAATAAGGAAGGACCAGGACAGAGCAACGATACAAGCCTATGATCAGGACAAGAATCCAGGGATTCAGAAGATACGAACAGAGATCAAGGACGAATACTGATTGAGACATCTATTCGGTAAACCCTCACATATCTTGATTTACAAGACCTGCATGGGCCACCACTTAAACCATGTCACGCCCCAGAACCAGAATACTGGAGAGCGGGGGCAGACATAGCCAGCTACGTATATTGAAATGGATTCCATCTCGCTATACGGTCACGGCTGTCTAGGATACATGAGGGTTTATCTACAAGCCAACAGTCTCTTAAGGTCATGAACAAGCCTAGTGTCTCAATCATAAGCAAGTAAGTAAGAGTCATAAGATGTATGATCATTAAATATACAATAATAAGGCGTCCCAAATATTACATATTCAGCTGATCATGAAGCTAGTCGTTACAAAATGTTAGGACTAGCAAGAGTTTAGTCATACATGATCAACCCTAGGATTTGTCAATCATGTTACAGCCCGTAGGCAGACAGTAAGTAAGTGTAATCGAGCTAAACAGGTGCTCGTCGGCTAAACGCCTCAAAAGAATATTTTTACACTAGAGCGGGAGAGCCAAAAATAACCCACTCGTTGCCAGGGTTCCGTCTAGTGGCCACCATCTGGCTGGAAAGTCGGTAGATCCTCTGGAGCTGCTCCGAAATCTGGCCATACAAAACCAGCTGGGTCAGACCCCAGAAAGAGCAAGTGCCACAAAGGAGCTTCACTTAAGAACTAAAACTAGCAATCAGCACAGGAATATAAATATAAATAAAATAAGGACAGGAATGAAAGGAAACATATCAGGATGATATACGACGAGATAACCATGGAACTATTCAGATAGCCAGGTTACAACCCGTAAACCAAATAAGGACCGGGATTGTAACCCTTCGTCTGAACGGAGCTTGGTTTCTCACCATTTATCGGTTAAATAAATACAAGCATTCTGGTCATTCAATAATCTGGAACAGGATCAGGACAAGACTAGACTGGTTAGACTCCATCCAATCACTTCACGGCCAAGCAAGAATTACGGCTTGATACTTTAACTAACTAGGGTTGTCACAAGCCTAATTACTAACAAGATGCAGTGAGATTATTCCACATTCACAAGCCCTGCAGACCATCCAGGTCACCCAGGTCGAGAGATTAGGGGTTGAATTCAGGTGGGTACATCGTCCAGGAAACGCATGTACCCTTAGGTAGCTTGAAGGGTGCAACACATGACAGTGTGCTGGAAATGTGCCCTACTCAACGGCAGGCTACAAATCCCAAGCGCGCCCAGGTAACGGGATTGCCTGTAGCTGGAAAATCTCTTCATGACTAATGTATTAATCTAGTTGTTAACCTTAGTCCATTTTAGTAGGTACTCCTGACCGTGGTACTCATGAGTCCCCTCCTAGACATGATGCAAGACAGGACTGGATTATTTGTACAAACACAATCGCCCACGGTGTCCAGGTCATTCATACAGGTCATGTCATGCCAGGTAGCCGTCGCAACAGCTTATCAAGATATAACATGTCAGGTTTATTATGTCAAGTGTACTTGTCAGGAGTGCGCCACGATGGGCCACTATCAAGTCATGTTAGGTCATTATGTCAGGAGTGCACCACTACGGGTCACTATCGTGTCATGCTCAGGTATCATTTCCAAACATTTTAAACAAATCCGTGATTATCAAGTTCATGACAAAAGGCGTAAGGATATAAAATGGACGTTAAATACCTAATAAAATATTAATATACAGGGCTATAAAAGATCAAGGGTAATCAGGCTACGCTCAGGCTAGCGTACCAAAGGATCCATACACTTCCAATGGGAAGCGTACGCAAGGGTCAGCGTACACAAGGGCACGCTCAAGCTACAGGTTAGCGTACGCTCAAGCTAGCGTATGCTCAAGACTGCGTACGCTCGAGCTAGCGTACGAAAGGGGCCAGCGTACGCCTTGCTCGCTTAAGCTAGCGTACCAAGGCACGCGTACGCTCAAGCTAGCGTACACTCAAGACATGCTGCCAACAGGCAGCGTATCAAGGTGAGCGTACGCTCGCTAAAGAGCAGCGTACGAAGGCTAGCGTATGCTCGCTAAAGAGCAGCGTACGAAGGCTAGCGTACTCTCGCTAAAGAGCAGCGTACGAAGGCTAGCGTACGCTCGCTAAAGAGCAGCGTACGAAGGCTAGCGTACGCTCGCTAAAGAGCAGCGTACAGCTCAGCGGCATAAGCTAAAAAGCTAGCTCACTGTTCACTGTCTTCTCCAAATGGCAAGAACAGCAAGAACTCTAAGGATGGAACCCAAAACTCCAAATGCTCATAACTTGGTCAAAACAAGTCCGAATCCAACTTTCCAAAGGTCAAAATTGGGTAGAATAAAATTCTCTAAAACATGGAACCATCAAAACTTGAAAACAAGCAAGTTTAATAGATCAAAACACCAAAAATCCGAAAATAGCAAAACTCTTGATCTACAAGAATTAAAGCCTCAAAATGGAAAATGACAAGTTCTAATATGGTTTAGAATCATGAGGAGAAGCTAATGAAACCATCAAAAGGAGTTCTCTTGTGGAAGCAAGTTGCACTTGCCTAAGGGTTGGGGAGTTGTGGAGAGGAAGGAAGAAGAAGAAGAAGAAATAAATGAGAGTTATGGAGGAGAGAAAAGGTTGGTGGGGAAATAAATATCATGGGTTGGTGGTAGGTAGGGGGGTTCACCTTGGTCCATGATGGACCAAGCAACCAGCCGGCCAAACCAAGTCAACCCAAACCGAGAGTTAAACCAAGCCAAGAAGACTAAACAAGGAACAATACAAGAAAATACGTACACGTATTTCCAAAATACGTAATACGAACCACAGGCATTACAGTGCATGAAGTAGGAAAGTGTAGAAACGAGACTTATTTCTAAATACACACAAAGTTGAGTACTAAAATAGAGAAACACAGGATCCTGGTACTTTTTACCTTCCCGGCGTGCGGTCCAGCTGTTCAGTTATTATGTGTATGTCAGACTTACCATTGGAGAGTCTCATATGTTCATATGTGTTCGTTTGTTCATGAAGAATTCAAGTCCAATAGTTCATGTCCACAGTTGCGAGTTCAACAATTTATGTCCGCAATTGATTCCTCTATTTGTGTCCAACGCAAATACTTTATCCGTGATATGTCCCAATTAATAATTCTAGTGCCTAAGTTGAACAAATTAAATTCCTTTGCCTACGTCTATCAAAATTTGAAAATTTACTCGTAATCAAAATTATAAAATTTTAGATATCTCAAATTTGTTTCAAAAGCTACTAACTTTCCAGAATTTGTAACTTAACCAGCATTAGGGATATTTCCATAACTTATATTCCAAATTATAATATTATGAGATGTAGAGATTAATATGTAACATAAAATTCAGATTTAAAAAGATTAACCTATACAAATTTCAAATTCCTAGTATTACCAAAACTTTAGCAAAAGGGAAATTTGTAGGCTCTTAACTTAGAATTCAGAATTAAATATGAAATCCTAATTTATTCAGAATTAACTTGGATAATAAGAAAATTTTATTGGAGAAGAAGGAGGAGAAGAGGACTTGCCTTGGGTTGGGAATGTCCTAGACTTCTCCACAAACCCTAATTTGAACCCAATAGCAAATAACAACCCTTGTTAGTACTCTTAATCTAGTATGAATTGAAAAAATAAGGATTGGGGAAGGAGATGAGAATTACCTAGGTTTTCCTTGAAGTGGAAGAGGAAGGAGATGAAGAAGAGAGGTGGTGGAGATGGCCGGGGGGCGGACGGCCGGCGGCGGCAGGCGGATGGCAGGCGGCAGCTGGAGGCGGCGGCAGCGGCTGGCGGCAGCGGCAGCGGGCGGCAGTGGCGGTTGGGGGGGGGGGTCGGGTGTGTGAGTGTTTGTTTTTTTTCTTCTCTTTTTCTTTCTTTGAGTGTGAGTGTGTGGGTTTATAAAGAGGAAAAGGGGGGTGAGGGGGTGCTGATGGAGTTGGGTTTGGGTGAGTGTGTGTTTGTGTGTGGGTTTTTATTTGTTTTAATTTTTTTTGTTCTTTCTTCCTTGTGTGTGTGGGTTATTTATAGAGGGGAAGGGTGCTGGTAGTGTTGGAGTGTGGGAATGGGTTGTGTGTGGAGTGGGATTTAAAAGGGAAGAAATGGATGAGGTGTCCCCCCTATTTACTACATGGGGACACATAATCCTTCTTGAAAAATCTACTCCTTTCTTCTTCTTTTTTTTGAAACAAAAAAATAATAATTAATAATAATAATAATAATAATAAATATCATAATAATAATAATAATAATAATAATAAAACTAAGAGTATGACAAATACTCTCCCACCAACCTAGAGAGCTTGGGCAATTGCAACTTGCTTCATGATGGATCTTCCATTTTATAGTTCTATCTTCATCTCTACATGATTCTAAGCATCTTTAGGACTTAGAGTTTTCGGTTTGGACGAATGATTTTTGTAGATCTGAGTTTGTAGCCTTTTCGATTTTCTTGGGTTTTAATTTATAAAACTTCATTATTTTCAAGTTTTGATTTTCTATGTTGTAGAGAATTCGATTTTACCCAAAATAGACCTTTGAAAAGTTAGATTTCGACTTGTTTTGAGAAAGTTATGACCAAAATAAGATTTGGACATTTTTTAAGTTCATCTGTCCTGAATCTGGTAGGGACGATGAATAGTGCCGCATAGTGCAGCCTGCACATAGTGCAGCCTGTCGCAAAGTGTCGCATGGTGACGCAGCCTGCGACATAGTACAGCCTGCCGCATAGTGTCACATGGTGATGCAGCCTACGACACAGTGCCGCAGAAGGCCGCATAGTGGCTATTTTGGCTATTTTTGGCTGTTTTATGTCATATTTGGCTGAATTATGGCCAGAATTTCTCCAACTCCCAACATGAAAGTTGTAGATCTTTTTCTTGGCTTGAAGAATATGTTACTAGATATTTTATGCAAGTTTCTCTTATTCATGATAATATAAAGATAGAACACGATAGTGGTATGTTAAGGCGCACTCTTAACAAGTAACTTGACATGATAATTCTTGATAGTGACCCGTCGTGGTGCACCCTTGACAAGTAACATAACATGATAGTGGTCCGTCGTGGTGCACTCTTGACAAGCAACCTTGGCATGATAATACATTATAGAGGCTCGTCGTGGCGCGCTCTTGATAAGTTAACCTAACATGATAATCTTGGTATGTTGTTGAGATAGCTATCTTAACTTGCTAAGTAACTCTTGTCTTGACACCATGGGTGTTTGTGCTTGTATAAGCTACATGTCTTGTCATATATCATGTCTAGGACATGAATTTCTGGTTACCACGGTCAGGAGATTCATACTGAATCTGGCTAGGATAATGACTAGATTGATCAAGTAGTTCATGAAGAGATTTTCCAGCTACATGCAGTCTCGTTATCTGGGCGCTTTAATGGGACTTGTAGCCTGCCGTCGAGTAGGACACTTTTTCAGCACACTGTCATGTGTTGCACCCCCAAGTCACCTAATCCAACTTATCAACTTGCTACTGGATAACCTGGATTAAGTCTGTAGGGCTTGTGGCTGTTGGAACATCTCAATAAATCTTGTTAGTAACTAGGCTTGTGATAACCCTAGTTAGTTAAAGTATCAAGCCGTACTCATTGCTTGGCCGTGATTGATGGATGGGTCTAGTCTAGTCTTGCCTAGACAAGGCCAGTACATGATTTCTTCATCCCGTTACTGTTATGCTTTACTTATTCGATAATTGGTTAGAGACTAAGTTCTGTTCAGGTGAAGGATTACAACCCCGGTCCTTGTTTGGTTTATGGGTTGTAACTTGGTTACTTGAATAGTTTCTTAGTTATCTTTTCGTTTATCATCCTGATTTCCTTAACCCATGTCTTTTATTATCAATTATGTCTTTATGTGCTAATATGCTGGTTTAGTTCTTAAGTGAAGCATCCCTTGTGGCACTTGCTCTTTCTGGGGTCTGACCTAGCTAGTTTTGTATGGACAGATTTTGGAGTAGCTTCCGAGGATCTTCCAGCCTTCCAGCTAGATGGTGAACACTAGAAAAAATTCTGGCAACGAGTGGGTTTATTTTGCTCTCCCACTCTAATTCTAAAATTATTCTTTTGAGGCGTTTAGCCACCGAGCAAGTGTTAGCTCGTGTTGAATTTACATTCCTGTCTGTCCAAGGGCTGTAACATGATCGACAAATCCTAGGGTTGATCATGTATGACTTAAACTCTTGCTAGTCTTTGCATTTTGTATGACTATGTAGCTCCCCTTCCCGTAATTTTGAAATATTTTTTTTATTTTATTTATTTGATTTAAATAGTAATTCTAGAATATTATAAATAATTATTTAGTTAATTATTACGGTAGATGATTTTAGACATGATTAGAAATTAGAGTACAAGATGGCTAGGAATCATGGCACGGGTAGTAAAATAGTGTGCCTTGACTAGTGTATTAGCCATGGTAGGGAAGACCGAGCCGTAGCGACGTCCTAACTAGGAAAACCAGGCCAAATTGCGAGTTAATCTCTATAAATAATTTAATTACTTATTAGTAATGTTACGACTTTCAGGGAACCGATATTGCCAAACTTGCCCAGGCCTGACCCAAACCCAGGTCAGTCAATGTAGTCGGGTATTGTGACCAAAGACGTCAGAATAGACATATATTGTGTCGGTACTTTACCTTGGCAATTTTGGTAGCAATCCTAAGGACAGTTGTTATATATATATATATATATATATATATATATATATATATATATATATATATATATATATATATATATATATATATATATATATATACAAGCATATTATATGTGCTTGTTATTGGAAATAATATTTTTATTGATAAAATAGTAAATAATTTCCTTAACAAATAAGTTGGTCCTTCTGGAAATTGCCTAGGTTATATATGTATATAGAAGTGTTTATGTAATATGAAATAATTAAGCTTTTATTCATATATATATTATCATTGTATTTCGTTTAGGTGAATTTTGGTATATAAAGATTAGGGATTAGATTTCTAATATTGATTATACTTAATATTTATTACGCGTGTTTGAATTTATAGCATATATGCCTGTGTCATTATATATATAAATATATATATGCATAAATATAATTACCTTGTTAGCTCGTATTAATAATTATGGGGTATATATGTGATGTATATTTACATATATAAATATGTATAAATATATATATATATCATTATATGTGTGTTGTGTATATATATAAAATAGATTTTACGTAGGCGTATATGTGTGCGTATATATATATATATATATATATATATATATATATATATATATATATTATATATATATATATATATATATATACGTAAAAC
The DNA here is from genome assembly GCA_029216955.1 of Iris pallida. NCBI lineage: Eukaryota > Viridiplantae > Streptophyta > Magnoliopsida > Asparagales > Iridaceae > Iris > Iris pallida. The sequence continues at coordinate 4,056,077 of JANAVB010031814.1, forward strand.
CTATATTTCAATATATATTTCTATATACACTCACACGTAAAATATATATATATATATATATATATATTTTTTTTTATATATATATATATATATTATATATATATATATATATATATATATATATATATATATATATATATATATATATATGTGGGCGCAGATAGATATAATATGTGTAAATACGTATATGTATATTATAAGTGATTATGTATATATAGATATATAATTGCTAATATAGAATAAGAAATAGAAAAGTAAAACAGGAAAGGAAAAAAAAGAAAAGAAAAAGAAATTATGCAAAGGCTTATTTGGGCCAACTGGTGCTCGAGCTCAGAGCTGAGCAACCCATCAGACCCGAACTAATCCTTGTGAACTCCCCTGTGCAGCAAACCCAAACCTATACTAAGCCCCAACCCACGTGGACCCCTCCCAGAGCAAGCTTCTCTTAACCCAAATCCTGCATATAGCTCTCGGGCTATAGTCAATTCCCCCACCCTCTAAATTCTCATGCAGAGCAGCCTACAACTAAGCCGAGCGCCCAAATCCCCTTGGCCCAGGCTGGGAAGCCCCAATCCCCAAGTCCATTAAGGGCCCGACCCCATCAGCCGTGTATACATAGGTATACACGTGAAAACAGAGTTCTCTCCCTCTCGGGAAAACTCTCAACCCTAACCAGCTTCCCACGCGACGCCGACTCCCACGATGCTGGGCGACCCCACGCGTGCACCCTCGGCGCCGTCGCACGCCGGCCGGCCGGAGAGCTCCGTGCGCGCGCGCTCAGGCGAAGGTGACAGCAGCGGTACCCAGCGAAGAGGCCGACTTCGCGACGCGTTTTCGCAATGCGTGGTTCGTCGTATTGCGATCCATCAACTCGGGTACGATCACGATATGACCCCCTTCAATTCTGTTCAACTAGAATAAATTCGTTTAGACTATATCGATCAGGAGATCATCGTAAAAAACTCGAAAAATATGTTCGACACAGAACATTAAGTAGTCGAAGGACTCCTGTTTGCGGACGAATCCTCATTAACCCATAATCTTTTCGAAAATCCACCTGAATAGGATTGTAAACAACCTATACGAGATTAAAACCTATTTGGTAGATCCAGATTTTATCAAGTATATACAAAGATATTCGAACTCAAAAATCATCAAAAACCTGTTTTCAAAACTTGGAAAACGCTCCACACGACGTGCGTCACGCCAATCCGGACGACGTGGTCGCGTACCGAAGGCATCAAAAGCTGCGTAATAGCTTCGTGGTCGTGTGGGCTTTCGCAGAATTCAAATTGGTCGCGTGTGCGCGACGAATTTGATGCGTATCCGTCGAAATTCACCGTATCGTGCAAGTTGCAAATTTCTCAATTACTTTGTGCACGCTCGTCAGATCGAGACGAAACTTACGCCAACAGAACCATATCATTTTTCTGGTCCTGTATGCCAAGTTTGGTCCAATTCTAAGACTATGATAAAATCGTCGTTTTGCGGGCCCCACGTTCCCACTCAACGGGCAATTTTGTGCACGGCCCGCCGAATCCAACTTTGGACATACGGTTGAGTTCGTATCGGAAAATCGAATCCGTAGACATGTAGTTTGATGACTTTAGAGACCATTGACTCTGGCACGCTTTTCGATACAAAGCGGGTCCAACGGCGGACATCATTTTGTCCGAAATTACCGTTTTGCCCCTATATCCAGAATTGGACTTAAGGACAGGTAATTCTAGCTAATTTGACTATTCTGAGAATGTTGGTACTGTTTATTTCAGCATCCGAAGACTTCTGCATGTGTTGATTGATTGTGGCTTATTGTGTGGTATAGTATTGGTTTTCTCCAGCTAAGGACCTCAGGCAAGCGCACTTTCTGATTGCTTTCTGATTCATAGTAGTCTTTTTATTTCATGTCTATACATATATCTTGCTACTTGTTGACACGCTCGTCACACGGAGTTGTCGGGAGGGGAAATATCTTAGTAGGCATGTGGACTACCCAGAAAATATCCTAAGATGTCTATTCGTGAACAATAGCATCTGCACACGGCACGTGTAGATGCCAAATTTACCCCTAGCCGTTCACATGTCGAAAAGGATATTTCACACCACCTAGATAGATGTCTTTTATTAGTTTTTCCTTGTTTATTTCTCTCTCGTGCTATGTCATCAGTTTTCTTACAGCTTTCATATCTCATATGCTATTTTCATGTCTTGTTAATTCTATTGTGTTTTGCATTGCCGTCGGTTTGTGTACTTGTTCCAATCCTGACTGGATAACCAATATTTTTCAGGTTTAAGCCGCGATCATTCTTAGCACTGGGAGACTTGGGTATGCTGAAGACGACCTAGAAATAGAAAACAGTTGTATCATTTTATTAATTGTAAAGTCTTATATTTTTTTTAAATATAAATCTTGTAAATGTTGTAATAAACTTAGAATTGTGAATGAGCAGCAAATATTATATTTTGAGCATTTATTCCTTGCGGGCTTGACAGCGTTCTACGTCGACTCTGCGGCGTAGGCTGGCTTGGACACGTCTCGTATCCGAAAAGCGGGTGCGGGTCGTGACAGACTAGCTTCATGATCATCTGAATATGTAATGTTTGGGACGCCTTACTTTGTATGTCTGATGATCTACCATCTTGTTACATTTACTTGCTTGCTTGAGATTGAGATACTAGGCTTGTTCTTGACCCTAAGAGACTAATGGCTTGTAGTAAATCCTTATGCATCTAGACAGCCGTGACCGTATTCGAGGTGGAATTCACTTCAATGTACGTAGCTGGCTGTGTCTGTCCCCCGCTCTCCAGTATTCTAGTTCTGGGGCGTGACACGATTTAAGTGGTGGCCCATGCAGATCTATTAAATCAAGATGTGTGGGGGTTTTACCGATTATAAGTCTCAATCAGCACTAGCCCTTGATCTCTACTCGTGTCTCCTAATCTTTCTAAAATCTTGACCTGATCACATGCTTATATCCTCGATCTACATTGGTCCTTCCTTATTTTTCCTATGTTATTTCTTCAGTGGCATTGTTCCTGGTCCTGCCGATCAGTCCAGCGGAGCACCTCCAGTGAAACAGCAACAACCTGAGGACCAAGCCTAATACTCTGGAGCAGCCTCCCGAGTCATGCATTTCGGGGATCCAGAGCCCCCAATTAAACCAGTCCAGCCTGCAGAGCCTGACAATAGAACCCTGGTAGGACTCATCCGGGAATTGCGTGCATCACAAGATCATCAGGGGTGATGCCCTACACCAGACAGTACAAGATACCATGGGCAGAGTTGGTTACCAAGGGAACAATGCAACCAACAACTTCAAGCGCATGAACCTTCCTTTCTTTAACGGAACTGAAGATATTATTGCTTCTGATGCATGGCTTCAGGACACAGAGGTTATCCTGGAAGCAGCTAGAATTCCTGAGGATGAGAAGGTGGCCGCTGTGCGCCTACAATTATTGGACTTAGCTCGCACCTGGTGGGCGATGCTAGCAATGGGTTTGGCGACGCCTGTCTTATGGGCGGTATTTAGCGACAAGTTCCAGACAAAGTATTTTGACGCAGTAGCTCGCTATGATCTACAGACAAGATTCACTAATCTCAAGCAGATAGGAAGGACGATCGATGGATATACGGCCGAGTTTTCTAGGCTTAGTCGGTTTGCTTCCATCTTGGTGGCGACCGAATTGGACCGAGCCAGCAATTTCAGCAGGGGCTCCACCTAGAGTTCATTATATCAGTGGAGCAGTTTTGAGCACCAAACGTTTGATGCCGTCTTGCGAGCAGCAAAGAGGCTATGAGTATACTTCTCAGAGGATAGTAGATCGAGCCGGAGGGAGGAAGAGGTCTCATGGGCAGATGTCCCAGTCATTAGTACCACCCCCGACAGCTAGGACTTTGGCTATTGGAGCTCCTAGGAGGGCGACCACAGTTTTGTCGGTTTAGCACTCGACTCCGGCGTATCCTCAGCAACAGAAGCAGAAACAGTCTTCCGCAATGGGCTGCACTCATTGTGGGAAGCCAGGACATGTAGTATCAGAGTGTCGTAGAGCACATGGATTGTACTTGGTTTGTGGGGCACCGAATCACAAGATAGGGTCATGTCTGAATATAGCCATTTCATCGTCATCAAACCTAACAAGTCCATCGGTTAGGGGTCCAGCACCAGTGCAGCAGCAGAGTACCAGCCTCCGAGGCCATTGCCGCCTCAGGTTCAACAGTATGCCCAAGCTTAGATTCGGAGCAGGTAGAGAGGTCACCAGCAGAGGGGACCAGCACCAAGAGGGCAAGGTCAAGTTATGGCTCTGACCGTGGTAGAAGAATTGGCATCAGATAAGATGGTGGCAGGTACCATTCTCGTCAACTCTTTTCCAGCATTAGTATTATTTGATTCGGGTGCATTGTATTCATTTATGTCGGCACGATTTGCTACACGGATAGGACTGGAGCCCGAGTCATTATCAGTAAGGCTCAATATACTTATTGGTAACGGTCTTGTGGAGTAGATAGAGTATTTTTTTTGTGTCGAATCGTAGTTAGCGGTAGAGAGTTTCCCGCTAGGTTGATAGAATTTTCGATGGCCGATTATGATGTGGTCCTAGGAATGGATTGGTTGAAGGATCAATACGCAAGAATAGACTGCCATATTGGCAGGATTATTTTTGGTATTCCAGGCGAACCAGAGTTTTCATTTTCCAGAGGCAAAGTTGTACCTTCTCCCTCAGTCTTGCAGATAGCAGTAGCAGAGGCAGTTCGGTTTTCCAGAGTAGTAGAAGAGTTTTCGATGTATTTCCCGAAGAGCTTCCAGGTATGCCACCAGAGAGAGATATAGAGTTCACTATCGACTTGATTCCAGGGACGGCACCAGTGTCAGAGAGAGTCTACAGAATGGCGTCTTCAGAGTTAGAGATCTTGTACAAGATGATTGAAGAACTCAGAACCAAGGGATTCATTCGTGCTAGCGGATCACCTTGGGGAGTCTCGATACTTCTTATGAAAAAGAAGGATGGTACGTCAAGATTATGTGTTAATTACCGTACCTTGAACTCTGTATCAATCAAGAACATATATCCTCTACCAAGGATAGATGACTTATTTGATCATCTCAAGGAGCGACAGTATTTTTGAAGATTGACTTGCGATCAGGGTACCACCATATCAGAGTTAGAGTGCAAGACATCCAGAAGACAACATTTAGATCAAGATATGGATATTGGGAGTTCCTTGTTATGCCATTTAGAGCGACCAATGCACCAGCCATATTTATGGACCTCATGAATCGTATCTTCATGCCTTATTTGGATCAGTTTGTTATAGTATTTATAGACGACATCTTGGTCTATAGCAAGAGTGAAGCGGAGCATGTACAACATCTCCAAGTGGTCCTTCATATTCTCAGAGGGCACCAGTTGTATGCGAAGTTCAGTAAGTAGAATTTTGGCTCGATCGTATTTCGTACTTAGGTCATATCATCACCAAAGGTGGAGTGGAAGTTGACCTCCAGAAGATAGTGGCTATAGAGTCATGGCCAGTACCTAGTACAGTCACCGAGGTTCGCAGTTTCCTTGGATTGGCCTACTATACCGGCAATTTGTTTTAGAACTGCTCGGATTT
>JANAVB010031814.1:4664575-4714575 GCA_029216955.1 Iris pallida
GATTCTGGAAGTCCTTAAGGTATAACTAGTAAAAGTACGTGTATTGTATGTAAAAAATAAATTTTCTTCCTTGTACTCTTATCAAAATATAATTTAAATATTTTAAATTTAAATTAAGATTTTATATATATTTATATTTTAATTAAATTTATAGAAATTTAATTTAAATTTAATTACAATTTCTTATGGATATATGTGAAAAAGGAGAATATTTGATTATGCGGAAGAAAAATAAAAGAGAGTGGGCATTCGTTTAAGCGAAAGAAAAGGATCGAGAGAAAGTTTAAAATTATAATTTTTAGTAACATTTTTAACTTAAATGGTTGATGATATACATGAAGAAAGGCTCTTCACAATTGAATTTGGTCGAGTACTTCGGATCAAAGCTCGCGTTGTAGAAGTTGCAAGAACTTCGGATGAAAACTTGTGGTAATTTTCCATAGTGGATTCAACTGGAAGCTAGAGTTCTTCCGACTGGACTAGTCCTCACAAGAGGAAAACCAGTATACATCCTGTGTTTGCGTTTGCTCTCTACTCTCTACTTTTCATTTACATATCTGTGATATATTATTTATATATATATATATTATATATATAATAATATATATATATATATATATGTGATCTTGTTACTAACATTTTCTTTAAATAGTTAATTTTGCTGCCTACTCTATTCACCCCCTCTAGAGTATTCCGCTTTACAACTCGTTCCTACAATCGGTCCTACAATTGGTATCAGAGCCAGTGTTCCATCTAGAGGTATTATATTCTGATCCTAATTGTTCCTACAATTGGTATCAGAGCGGGTGCTTGTTATATAGATATTGCTGCTCATACCAATTGCTCCTATAATTGGTATCAGAGTATGTGCTCCTTCTAGAGATATTATTGCAGGTGCTCCTTATATAGATATTTTGGCTTAACATCCTTGGAGCAGATCCTTATTATCAGAGCGGGTTATACAGGTAAAGCGAGGTAACATTGTTATTATATTCTTATTTATTACAGCTGTTACATAGATCACAGTATCACATATGACAAGTATGTACTTCACAACTGAAGAGCAATCCTCAAATAGACTCCCACTATTTGATGGAACAAACTATAGTTATTGGAAGACACAAATGAGCTTCTACTTGAAGTCTCTAGATTTTGACTTATGGTCAATTATTGTCAATGGCTACAAAAAGCCTACTATCACTTCTATTCTCACATCCTCTATAATCAACAAGCCTTATTATAGTTACACGGAGAAAGAAAAGAAGTTAGCTAGCCTTGATGCAAAAGGTATGCATATATTTTATTGTACTGTAGACACAAATGTATTCAATCTTATTACTACTTGCACAACATCTTATAAAATTTGGAAAGTTCTTTAAGCTACTTATGAGTGCAGGTATGAAAGCAAAGCTAGCAACTCCAGAGAGAAGGATAGTCTTCATAATGATGCAACTATGTACATGAAAAAATTGAGATTTAAGGTACAACATAATCCTTTACACGAAGAAGAGCTTATATGACAACTGCAAGAAGATAGACCACATCCAAGAAGATTGTACTACTGCTAGAAAGGAGAGTCACTACGAACGATCAAAAGAAGAAAGAATATCATCTCACAAGTACATTAGTACGAGCATATGGTGTGAAAGCGAAGGAAGCGATTCCAAAGAAGAAGAGAGACCTCAACAAGATGCAAATTTATGCTCAATGGCATCATCTAATGAGGTATAAAATAATTCTTTTATGAAGAGAGTGAATTTTTTCATGATAAGTTATCTGATGCTTTTAGTGATCTATTAGAAGAACACAAGAAAGTATTAAATAAGTATAAGCAAACTAGAAAGGATATTCTATCCTATAAGCGAGAGAATGAAAAGCTTATTGCTTATTGAATGATACTAGAAATAGTTCTCCTTCTGATATTTCTACTGAGATTTTCACACTGAAGTTTAGATTGCATGAGGCACTTGATTGCATTGAGAAAAGCACTCAAGAAAATGCTAAACTTAAGGAGGAATTAGAATCAGAAAAGAAGAAATATTCTATTGCTTCATGTAGAATTGATGCTCTTTCTGCTAAATATGATGAGATCTGTACTAACTCTAAAAAGTTAGAGATTATACTGGAAAAGCAGGTAGTACAACCTACGACTCAGTTTAACACAAGACATTTAGCACATCACAAAGTCACACACGTCAGATCTTTTACAAAGGAAGCAAGCAAAGCTAAAGCTTTACATAACCATGCTTTCTATTACAAGTATCCACGCACATCATGTCATCCCACTGCACGTTCTCATACTGCTGCATATAACACTATTAATACTTTCTGTCATTATTGTGGTTTGAATGGACACGTTTCTAATCGTTGTCAGATTAGAAAACTAGTTGTTATAAACTTGTGCAAATGGGTTCCCAAAGCTAACAAATGTGGATTCAAGTATTGGATACCAAAGTCTTCACCTAATATTGCAGGTGAAGCTTCTCATATCAAATAGAACCATGGAATATATTGGTGATTGTAAAGCTACAAAGGTCATCTTCCATGCAATTGCACCAACAGAAGTGTGGTCACTAGAACCACTTCGGTAACATGATTTCTAAATAGTTCTCATTATCTAGCATGTTCTTTTTGATTTCTTGCTATTAGATCTCATTGATATCTTTTAATTATTTATTGCTTAAATCAATAGGAGATATAATCCTAGCATGACTAGCTGTTTAGCTTAAATATTTAGTTCACACTATATAGTATTTTATTATTGTGACACATTTATCTATGTATGCTTTTTATTTTAATTTTATCCTTGAAGCATGCATACCACTCTAGTCTATTGGAGCTTAATTTTGTTTTGGTTAATATGTTTTTGACCTTCGTCGTTAATATTTTTTAATGGTCACTTTTTACCGATTTGTCTTTAACATGTCGTATTTACTTTGATCAATATTTTGTGAGTATGTATGTTAACACAAGTCTTCTATTTGCTTGAAAAGTATATACATATAATTTTCTTTTAACCTTGTGCTTGTATTATATATTCACTATTGATTCTCAAATTTTATTGTGATTAACTTCTTATGAATCAATTACATCTTTGTCTGACAAAACATATTTATGCATATTTTTGATCTTGTGATATTTTTTTATGCTTATTAATGATACATGAATAATTCATTATCATTCATATATTGCTCACATATTTCTTATATTGTATAAATATCTTTATGGGGATATATGAGTTAAGTTCAAGTTCTATATTATATTATTTTAAAAAGTAGTTTCAAACTTGTGCTTATTTCATACTATTGATTACTTTGGACAAATTCATTAGCTTCTTCCTCAAAGCCTTTTTTAATGATGTATATTTTTTTTGGCTTTTTGGTTGACATTTTAGATACATGACTCTTATTGATTTTTTTTTAATATCTTAATCTTGATAAACCATTATTTGGATATTTACTTCTTTTATATTTAGAAATTTTAGATTTTGATGTTGTTCGATGATACTGCATATATTCCTTTGAATCTAAGTTATTAAGAGTAGAGATCATTTTGGGAACAAGCCGAAAGGGTCCTTCTGTCGTACAGGTGTATAGCCTGAAGCGACACGGTGTACTAGTCTTCGGACTACCGTTAGCTGGGAACCGGCCCCTACAGCTAACCCGAAGTGATCAATACTTTATAGACTTAAGATTTATTAAGGTCTACTTGCAACTATCGTCTAGTTCTGGATCCAAGGTACTGAACCCAGTCCCCTAGGTTCCAGAATACATCAACGTATCTAGGTCTTACATTTTAATTTATAAATATTTTATATTTTATTGTTATCCAATGATTTTTGTAGTACATATGGATTAATGTAATTGATACATCTTATACCATATGCTACATTGTTCTAAGATTATTTTTAAGCCCATAGAATATAATTTCTTTCATATTGCACTAATTCTTCTTAAATCCTCGGTTATTAAAGAAGAGATTTATTTTGGGTACAAGCCTATAAAGGGTCTGTCTATCACCACGACTACGGTCGAAGCGGAGTGGTACTTAAGTGTTCTCCGGTGAAACTCCGTTAGCTGGGACAGTACCTTTACAGCTAATCCAAGATTGATTAACGCTTTATAAACTAAAGATTTATTGAGATATAGTTGCAATTGTTATCTGATAGATTTCGGATTTTAGATTTGATGGATAATATTATTTAATAATTTTTTTACAAAAGGTAACATACATTGATCTTTCATAGGTTAATGTTTGTCATCTTTTGACATATTCTTTTCTGTCACACTTTTCGATATTTAGATTTGATGATCTAATGACTACTCATTGAATATTATGGTCTTTTGATTTCGTCTTTAGCTTGCGTAATATTCATGATTTTAAGATTTATTATTCTCTTCTTATTCAAGTTACTAACTGCCTATAGCAGTAATTCTTTAATGCGTGGAGAAGTCAAGCAAATTGAATCTCTCCCTCAAAGCGTTTCTTTTCTTTAAACCTTACGGTTGTCAGGTGGACACCATGCTAAGGCTTTAAAAGGGAAGAAATGAACTTTGATAGGAATACCTAATATTTTTGAATTAGTTTCCTACTTCCGAAAATATGTCTCTGAATTTTTATTTTAAAATTTTGTCAATATTATTATTTTTGGATATAGCCATGTAAAGGTGGAGCAGTTAATTGTTTCAAGTCAATTATCCCCTTAACATGCCATATATTTAGAATACACTTTTCTTTGGACATTTATCTAGTTATGTTTATTTGTTCAAATGAATTTATTTATGATTTATGGATTCTTTTATTAAAATTGTGTTTGTGATTCGAATCGCCAGCTTTCAGTCTAAGGACTAAATGGACGCATTCGAACATTTATTGAGACAGTTTTTCGTAATAAATTCTATATTTTGAAAAAAAAATTAATTTTTTTTGATTTATTGAATCTGTCCGGTACTCAAATGTTATTATTAAAGACAGTTTTCAAAATCTTTTAATGTCTTGAAATATATATATATATATATATATATATATATATATATATATATATATATATATATATATATATATATATTGGAGATATATTTTGTTTGTTCATCTTTAAGCATTTATTCATTGGATATTTCTGTTATTTGCCTAAAGATGATATTTGTTTTTGAAATTTTATATGCATTTGATCAAAGGAAAGAAAGATCCATATCTTGGATATTCCTTAGATTTTGTTATTATTTATTTTATCTATTTTTGCATATAAATTACTTCGAAACTAGATACTCATATTTTAAGGGGGAGCAAATTATTTGTTTCAATTTTTTATGCCCTTGATATATGGTATACCTAGTTCACCATGGACTTATATTGTCTTAGTTAAAATTCTTGCTGAGTTATTCATGATATTTGGATTTGTATTGGTTTTATGAGAGAATATATGATGATTATTATTTTTCATTATCTCATTTTATTTGAGTTTCTAAAAGTTATCTTGCCAAATATGTTTAATCATCCTTATTTGATTATTCCTTGAGTTTATATTAATTTTGGCATTTCTTATTGAGATTTTATCTCAAAGTTCATGATTATTTATATTTAGACTGATCATACTTTACGGGGGAGCGTTCAAGTCGACTTGATTTCTTCTTCTCAAGTATTTTGTCTTCATTACCTTCATGTTTATCTAATGGATATTCATATATCATGCTAAGGTAATTGGAATCAAATGCATGAACTTTGGTATAGATTTTGAATAGAATCTAGTATATTTATTTTGATTTATTTTTCAATGATTATTTTACGGAATTGATTCACTAATTTGTATGGGTAAACTATGAATCATATCTTTTTGTGATCATTGTTAAAAGTCTCATTATATTCTTGATTTTTTTTATATACTAGATCTGTGAATTTTCTCATGGATTATTATGACCAATAATAGGATTCTACGTTATTTATATCTACTTATTAAAATCTATTTCAAAACTACAGTTATATTTATACATTATATTGAGTTTTGAATGTCATTTTTGGATTTCTAGTTGATAAACTATGTATTGCTTGATTTCAAGTTTTTTTAGTTATGCAATTTTTTCAAACTTGTCGTTACACTGTTCTCCTAATCCTTGATCATGGTTATTTTTGCTTTCCTTCTTTACTTATGCTTGAGTTCATTTTAGCTCTACTTACGGGAGAGCTTATTTTTGATCATGTCAAAGGGGAGAAATAAGTTTAAGTCAGCACACAATATTCTAGTATTATGTGTTTATTAGTGATACATGCATCTATTGTATATATATTAACTTAATCGATTTGCCATAATCAAAAAGGCGGAGATTGTTAGCCCAATGATTATATCATGTTTTTGAATATGGCTAATCAATTAAGTTTAACATAATAACATCACTAATATTCATGTAATCACTATCATGTTACTACTTTAACTTAGCATTGTCCTAATGTTCTATATCAGTCATATTGTTTTGTTTGCCTAACATGTATTTGTAGACATGCTGTAAGCATGATCAAACATGTTCAAACCATGACATATACAATGGAGAATAATGATGGCCAAAGACGGCATTATACAAGAAAATTTCTCTGAACCGCCTAACGACCTATCCAGGGCCTCGCATCGGGGGTTCTGCTGCCCGGTCAGCGGACAGGGGTCGAGGGGGCAGCGCCCCCCGTGGGGGTTTGGGGCCGAAGCCCCTGAAAGGTATTCAGATTTCTAGATTTGTTTATCTTTGGATGACTGCCGTCAAGGAAAAATGCGTCTTCAAGTCTGCTCAAATATTTGAAGAAAGACGTCATCAAAGGGCTCTTAGTTTTCCTATTTCATCAATGTATTTTTTATATTTATTGAGTCTAGGAATACGATATAAACTGCATCATACTGACAAATAGGCTACCCAAGAAATATTTTTAAAATACCCTTTTAATTTGAAAATAAGCCCACTTACAAAAGCCCAAACTACATCTTAACTGTTTGACTTTTCAAAAAGCCCAATAACTAATTTGCAAAAACTCTGACAGAACTCCAGGCGAATTCGGCCAGAGTTCGGCCCGAATTCGGCCAGAGTTCGGTTAGTGAACGTTGCTTTTTGAACTTGGTCTTCCTGCAGTTACGGATCCCAACGAGATTTTCTCATAGAGTTCTGTCTGAATTTTGCCCGAATTCTGTCAGAATTCTGCCTTTGAAAAAACTATAAATAGAAAAGAATTTTGATCTTTTCAATACACCAATTCACTTTCATATCTCTTATCTATAAGCGTACTACTTCTTTCAAAGTGTTCTGAGCTATTCATTTTTAAATCCCAAGCCAGTTACAATCCTCTAGTTGATTTGCCAGTGCGGTACGGTCTAGAAGTTTCAGAGTGATTGTAATCAGAGGCTTGATTGAAGAAAGACTCTTCACAATTGAAGTTGGTCGAGTACTTCGGATCAAAGCTCGCGTTGTAGAAGTTGTAAGAACTTCGGATGAAAACTTGTGGTGATTTTCCATAGTGGATTCAACTGGAAGCTAGAGTTCTTCCGACTGGACTAGTCCTCACAAGAGGAAAACCAGTATACATCCTTATGTTTGCATTTGCTCTCTACTCTCTACTTTTCATTTACATATCTGATATATATATATATATATATATATATATATATAAAATATATATATATATATATATATATATATATATATATATATATTATGTGATCTTGTTACTAACATTTTCTTTAAATAGTTAATTTCTGTTGCCTACTCTATTCACCCCCTCTAGAGTATTGCGCTTTACAACTCGTTCCTACAATCGGTCCTACAGTACATACGGCTTAGACGACTCATTTTTTAGCCATTTCGAAGCCGCATTATATAGTAGAAGATTGGTCCTCCATCTTGGCTTCCAAATATGCCATATTAGACCCGATGAGATATACGATGTGATTTTTTTTTATTGTTGATGGCTCTCATATTCCTCCTAAATATGGATGCTGAAGGAAAATGTCCAAAAATAGGCCCATGAACTTTTTTGACCATATATATATATATATATATATATATATATATATATATATATATATTATATATATATATATATAAAATATATATATATATATATATATATATATATATATATATATAGAAAAAATTTTGCGATGGTCTCTAGGTTTTCAGGAGAGGCGATCGCACGGGTGACTTCCCAAGAATTAGGGTTTCCGATATGGGATCCTAGGCTGGGAGAATCATCCAAAGAAGATGAAGAACCAACCGCCGATGAAGGTAGAGAAGTCGGCGGAGGGTGGACGATGGTGCGACGTCGGGACAGAGGAAGAGCAATTCGGACGCCATTGCCAGAGCATCGACAAGGTCTCAGAGGAGAAATAGCAAGGAGGTCGGAGCGCCGACACGCGGGCTGGAGAGCTGACACGAACCCCAGAAGTGATTCGACCCTAGGGTTTCGACCGGGGAGTACGCCGGCTCCGGCCAGATCCTCGCCTTCGGGGTACGTACGTAATGGAGCTCCTTCGATGACAAAAGACACGGGACAGCAAAGTCATCCGAGTGACAAAGGAAAATCGAAGTCGGGGGCGAATCCACCTAGCAAGTCATGGACGGAGTTTTTCACAACCGATACGAGGACAGCGACGAATCAGATGAAATACATTGCTCCTAAAGTGGTAGGATCGGGGACCAGAGCCTCGTTCACAGAGGAAGATCTAAAAGAAACAAAGGAATACTAGAAAAACACCATCATCCTGTATGTATTGGGCAATCGGTCGTTCTACAATCATATTAGGACGTACGCCGAACGGGTCTGGCGCCTTAAGGACAGCATGGAATTCTTCTCCCGCAGTAACAGATTCTACTTTGTCAGATTCGGTATGGTGGAGGATATGGAGAGGATAATCCAAGGAGGCCCTTGGACTTTTGACGGACGTCTGATTATAATAAAGGAGTGGACCCCGAAACGAGATGCGAACGGGAAGTTCTGCGATCGGTGCCTATTTGGATTCGATTTCCCGAACTACCTTTACTTTATTGGAGTAATTTGATGATTATGAAACTGGCCAGTTTGATTGGGGTCCCAATAAAAGCAGATGAGCGGACGACGGCAAAAGCAATGATGGGGTTCGCCAGGGTTTTTGTCGAAATAGAGGCTGGTCAATCTCTTCCGTCTTATGTTGAATTCGAAGTCCCGTCACGAGAGGTGTTTGTTCAAAAAGTAGAATATGAATGGGTTCCTCCTACTTGTAACTATTGTCTACAATTTGGACATCCATCAAAAGAATGCAAAGCTGAAAAGAATACCGCAAAGGAGGGAACCAATGATAATTTGAGGCCTGATATTAACCGGATGGAAACAAGTACTCAACCAGTTCAACCACAGGGAGGCGCAAGCACTCGGATTGTCAATCACGAAGATGGCATGGAACTTGAGATCGACATAGGTTTGGAAAACATTACATCTCAAGGGAAAGCCCCTGAAAATCAATTACCGCCCTAGAGGGAAGGAAAGGAAGCGCAAGTTGAGAAGACGGGACCTCTCATGATATTCACAGCAACAATAGGTGCGGCAGGCAAGAATCAGGGGGTGGGCAAAAGCAAGAGCACAAAAGAAAGCACAGCTGTTCGACATAATTCAACTCAATGGAGAATAAAAGACTCAACGGCTGTACAAACTGAAGGAAGAGTCAGTCGAAAGAGACATGCAGGGATCTCTTTTGAAGACATAAATAAGCCAGTAGCTGGCCAAAATGAGGCGAGTTCAGTTCTGTGTTTGGACAACCCTCGTTGGAGGGACATAGTGAACAATCTCGCAGCTGCTAACAACTTAGACGAGGATACCAGCGAGATTCATAAAATTGACCAGCGGAATGAAGAGCCTGATCCGCTCCTAGCGGATAAGGATCTGGAGATTACTGGGAACAACCAATCAAATTAAAATGTCCATGATTACATGGAATGTTCGGGGCGCCTGTTCTCTAGGGCGATGGAAGGAAATTAGTGATGTGATTCGTAAGGGGCAACACGATATATGTGCTTTCCTTTCAACCAAAATCAAGATTGATAGGATGCTTCAACGAAGGACGGCGACTCACTGGCAACAGGTAAACAATCTACACCTGTGTAATATGGCTCGTATTTGGGTGAGGTGGGACAGCCGACAATGGGATGGGGATACTTTACATGTATCCGAACAGATGATATTACTTCTTTTCAAAAATAAAGGAGGTTTTCAGATGATATATGGAGCCATATATGGCCATAATGATAGAAGACGAAGAGAGGAGTTGTGGAAAGAGATTACGCACTTCAGCATCCTCGCGAACTCTCACCACAACTTGCCTCTCATTCTCACGGATGATTTTAATGCCCTACTATATCGGCATGAGAAAGTAGGAGGTAGGGTGGTACCTGAAGGCAATATGCAGGACTTCCAAACTTGTCTGCTTCAGTCTGGGCTACAACCATTAGAGCGATCGGGGCATGTTTGGACTTGGAATAATAAAGCAGTTCGTAAGAGAATAGCCTGCCAACTTGATAGAGCTCTGGGAAATCATTTATGGTTTCAAACTTTCCCTGATGCTAAAGTAGAGGGGCTACCAGTAGGGACTAGTGACCATTCCCCGATTTGTGTCCGACTCTTTCAAGCTTCTCGCAACCGCCCGAGGCCGTTTAGATACAATAATAAATGGCATTTGATAGACGGCTACACGGAGGTGGTTCGCAGTGGTTTATCAACAGCAGTAACCGGTAACATACAGTTTCGGCTAGTCTCTAAGTTGAAGGCGGTAAAGCAAGCACTTAAAGCATGGAATATGCAATTACCTCAGTCGGATCTTCAGGTGGAGGAAAAGAAATTAATAGAAGTCCAGAACAGCCTTCAAGCAGATTTGTCTAATGAAGACATGGCCTGTGAGGAACGGGACCTCGTTGAAAGAGTTGGACGGCTGAGAATGCTACAGGAAATTGAGATGGCACAACGTGCCAAATGTCAATGGCTGCAGCAGGGAGATCAATGTACAAAATTCTTCTATGACTTAGTGCGGATGCGACAACATCGTAATGGTATTTTTCGGCTTCTTGGACCATCGGGTAGAGAGCTGACATCAAATGAAGACATCCAACAGGAGGCAGTTAGGTATTATTCTAAACTCTACAATCAAGTTGATTATCTAACCTCGTTTCCTGCTATTATATGCAAGAAGCTCGTGTCTCTTGAGGGAAATAAGATGATGGGTGCGAGGGTTGAAATGGCGGAACTGGATGATATCATTAAGCAGGCAGCTCCTGATAAAGCCCCGGGCCCAGATGGATTTAGTAGTTTGTTCTACAAAATTCATTGGGAGGACATCAAACACCAGGTTCTGGAGATGGTGAGAGATTTCTTCGACAATCAGCGACACTTGAAGGAATTAAACCATACATTCCTTACCATTATACCTAAGAAGGAAGGTGCTACGTCGATGGCGGATTACAGACCAATAGCCTGTTGCAACCTCTTGTACAAGATTATCACACATCTTATGTGTCGGAGGATGGAAAAAGTAATGCAGGGTCTTATTTCCTTCAATCAAGCCGCTTTTATCAAAGACCGCTCCATAGCTGATCATAATCTGCTAGCTCATGAGCTTGTACGGGATTTTAATAAACCTGGTGGCAACCGCTCTTGCATCAAATTGGATCTTTGAAAAGCGTATGACTCTATCAATCGGGAATTCTTATGTCATATTATGCTAGAAATGGGCTTCTCTGAATCCTGGGTGGCAATGGTTCGTGAGTGTATCTCGACCCCAACATTCTCGGTCCTTGTCAAAGGGATTCCTTATGGCTTCTTTTATAGTAACCGAGGTATTAGACAGGGGGACCCGCTTTCCCCATATCTGTTTACTATAGTTATGGAGTACTTTTCTCAACTGTTGGAGATTGCGGAAGTACAAGGGAGGATTACACCAATTCAGAAGCATATCAAACCTAGTATCACCCATCTGATATATGCTGATGATTTGCTTTTATTCATTGTGCCTTCAAATAGGGGCCTGGCGACGCTGGAGCAGCTTATGACTGAGTTCGGGAAGTTAACCGGCCTCGAGATCAATAAAGATAAAAGCAGAATTTATTTCAATAAATTATGTCCAAACAAAGAAGCTAAAGCTGCTATTATAGGGGTGGACAGAGGCGAGCTGCCGGTGCGATACTTGGGATTACCACTCAGCATTAACTACGCCAGAGACTTAACCTGTCAGAGTATGATATAGTACGTCCAGCGACGCACGGAAGGATGGCATGCACAAAATCTATCATTTGGAGGCCGTATAGAGTTGGTTCGATCTGTTGTTCTGGCAATAGCTTCTTTTTGGCTTCAAGCTATTCTATTACCGAATTCCACTATTCGGAAACTGGAAAAAATTTGCGCTGATTTCATTTGGCATGGGGGAATACATGGAATTAAAATGGAAATATTATGTCGACCTAAAGAAGAATGAGGAGTTGGGTTATACTCTATTTGGACACTTAGAGAAGTTGCGGCCATGAGACTCGTCTAGAAGTTCATTACTGGCAACTCGCTATGGGCAAGGTGGATTGCGGCCAAATATGTCAAAGATATAAATTTTTGGGCTATGCAATCCAAGAGTAATGCCTCTGTGACATTCAAGACTATATCCTGTTATATCGGGAGAAGGTGTTGCCTCACATTGAGCGGATTATGAAAGACGGTAATTCAACGGATCTATGGTTTGATCCTTGGATTGAACGCAAGAGTCTCGCGAATCTGGGCGGTAGTACTGTTTTGGCTAGAGCTCGGGTTGGTACCCCGGTGAGCACCATCATTGAAGATGGACATTGGCGACCGGAGAAGCATGGTGTTGCTAGGCTATTTAGTATGGCTATCAAACGTACTACAATCGACGTTTCGATTGAGAAGGACAGTTGGAAGTGGCAGGGTTCTTCTAATGGAGAGTTTCAGCACCGCCTGGCATATAACATATCCCGAGCCATTCACCCCATAGCTGAACATACTGAGTTCATTTGGGCAAAAGGTGTTAAGCGAAAAATACAATATTGCATGTATAAAGTTATGAAGGGTCGGTTGGCCACCAGAGATCGGTTGCGACGCTTTGGGGTCAGCATCCCAAGTACTGAATGTGTGCTATGCCATCAGGAAGAAGAGAGCATTAAACATCTGTTCTTTCAGTGCGCGGTGTCATGGAGAATCTGGATGATACAAACTCACAAGCTGTTGATAACAAATGGGCAAACAAGGAGTCTTGAGGATATTATTGAGACCTTTCAGAGGCTTCGCAAAAATGGCAGCCGATGGTTCAAAAAAGCTAGACTCAGACTGGCCTCATCTGTATGGCATATTTGGAAAGAGCGTAACAGGCACATATTTGAAAACATTCTCACGTCTGAGATTGGTGTTAGCCACAACATAGATAATGGTGTCAAAATGTTGATGGGGGATTAAATTTTTCGTTTGTATCTGTAAATATTTCTTTTATCAACGTAATTACCTTCTTCCAAATATATATATATATATATATATATATATATATATATATATATATATATATATATATATATATATATATATATATATATATATATGATTGGATTCGACCATATATATGGTAATCCTACATAAGATTGGATTTTAAGCCTACATAGGATTATATTTATATGCTATATAAAGGGGTCTATAGGTGCTCCTTGAGATATCTCATTGTGCTCAATAAAAGTTGTTGAATAAGTTCAACACAAGAGAGCTAAAGTTGTTGAATAAGTTCAACGCAAAAGTTTGAGAGATTTTTTTCTTTATCTTTGTGATAGAGAGTTTTTGAGAGCAACGAGAGAAGTGTTGAGAGAGTCATTGTAATTCATTTTATTCTTTATAGTGGAAATAAAATATCATCATCGTCCGTGGAAGTAGGCATCTTGGTCATACCATGTAAATCATTGTCTTTGCTGTTGTGAATTTTCTCTAAGGTATTCTTTGATCTCTTGAGTTTATTTCTGCTGTGCCCCAGCACATGCTTTGATACTACTTGGAAGGGTTTGAATCTACCAACCAACATACAATATACAATGTACATGAAAGTAGAAAAAAATATTTATGTCGACAAAAGGGTAATTGATGAATATATTGGCCCAAACCCAAATCACAAATAAGCAGCCCATATGGGACAACTACTTGTCTAACAGAAGTAAATATTTAAACTTGGCACGAAGTATTGACAGAATAAATATCCCTTGAAGGGGGCAAAACAAGAAGAAAAAAATAATTCAACTACAAAAACTCAAATAAGAACTCAAAATAATACTTGATATGGATGTTGTTGGTGATTTTGCCTTTGGACTAGAAAAGATAGTCCCACATCGGCTATACCAAATGGTGAGTATCTCAATGTAATGCATTGCTTGTGTTGAGGTGTGCACATGAGGTGTAGTGGGGCACAAGTTTGTGCCATGTGGGAGTATTTTCCTAGAAGGAAAAAGGATTAAATCCAACAAGGATGCAAGTTAATTTTTGTTGTGCGGACTCGGACTCGGACACGGACTCCAGGATGTCTCGTGCATGCACGGGAGTGTTCGGGGGGTAGGCGTGGACTGGCACACTTCTATGCTGATTGTGGGATGATCTAAAATGTCAAACTCTATTTTTGAGTATTGGTATTTTAGTCCCACATCGGATAGGAGAAGAGGTGAAGTCTCAACTCCACTCTATAAATAGAGCCCCTTGGCCTCCTTTGAAAGATGCACCAAGAAGAGAGTTAAGGGAGTCTGTAAAGTCCAGGAAGCCCGTTCAAGTCTCAAATATTGACTTACGAGCGTTCCAGAAGTTCTTCGTGAACTTGTTGATTCCTGGAAGCAGATCGTGTTGGGGCGAATCTTGCTTTGAGCAACGGTGATCTTAATCACCCCAGTAAGAACCTTTCCACTTCTTCTTTCTTCTTTCTTCTCCTTCATCTGAGTTGTAACTCAGTTCTGTCCGTCTGCAACTGCGATTGCAAGAAAGAACGTGAGATTTATTTTCTGATTATTGTTGCTTTTGTAATCAGATTTATATTATAGTGTTCCTCTTGGATCTCGAGAATAATCAGAAGGTGAACGTTTGTTGAACCTCTGATCTCGACATCGAGTCTACCATCTTTGATCAAGCCCCGGGACTAACAATCTCAAAGCAAGATCCTTATAGATGGAGAACTCTCGTGCTTCTCTCATCGATACCAGCTTTAACAAGTTGAAAAAATTCGACGGAGAACATTTCCAAATCTGGAAGAGGAAGGTCACCCTTAATCTTCAACTTGTGGACGTAGACCATGTATTGATTGAGGATGAACCGACAATTCCAGAAGGAGGAACTGCCGAAGCTATTGCTGCTGCACTCGTCAAGCAGAACAAATGGAAGAGAGAAAATAACATATGTAAACTGCTGATTCTCAATTCTATGGAAGACTCTCTGGCAGAGTCATATTCCAAGAAGGAGAAGGCCAAAGAGATCTGGGATTCTTTGGGTAAGCTATATGAAGATGATGAGAACAGGTCAAAAATCTTCATCGTCGAGAAGTACCACAAGTGGCTCTTCGAAGACGAGATGGCGATGCTACCTCAAGTGAAGGAATTCTTGAAGTTGTGCCAGAAGTTAGATGAACGAGAAGATGCCCCTCGTCGACAAGTTTGTCGTTGGAGGGATAGTCTCGAAACTTCCTGCTGGTTGGAGCAACTTCTATGCTAGAATGCATCGAAATAAGCTAGATATTAGCTTGGAAGATCTCCTACAAGAGGTCCACATTGAGGACAAAATGCGATCTCAACAGAAGATAGACTCTCTGTCCAACCAACTAGCTAAGGCCAACTTGGTGCAGACAAGAGAGTTCAAGGGGAAGCATGTGGCTTCTCATCACAATAAGAGGGACTCCACTAATCTGAAAGTGAAGGGTCCTTCGTTCAAGCAACAGAAGTCCAAGTCCCACGTGACTTGCTTCAGCTGTGGCAAGAAGGGCCGCTATAAGAGTGAATGCAAATCCAAGCCCAAACAAGCTGAGCAAGGTGAGCCTAGCAAGATTTCCATAGTTTCTAATATTGTTGCTATGATTGCTCAGGTCACAGCTGTGGAGGCTGACTCTGACTGGTTGATATACACTGGTGCGACCTGCCATGTCTGCTCTGGCAAGGAATGGTTCGTCACATACTAGCCAACTTCTGAGAAAGTTATCATGACGAACCAAGCCCAAGCTGAAGTTCTGGGGGTCGGAACTGTGGAGCTGAAACTCACATCCGGAAACACTCTGATGCTTCAAGGTGTAAAGCACGTTCCGGTGATTACAAAGAACCTGATCTCTGGAAGCCTGCTTAGCAACGCAGGCTTGAGGATGGACATCAATGCTGGCCAGATGGTGATGTCCAAGAAGGCAACATACTTCGAAAAAGCTTTTCAAACTGAAGTGATGTTCAAAATTCAGCTTGTAAACCAGTCAAATATAATCAATGCAATCACTCGTTCTGATTATTCTCTTGAGTTGTGACATAACAGGCTAGGACATGTTTACTGTAAAAGAATTAATAAAATATCCAGTCTATGACTTATCTCCAAATATGGGGGTAAGGTAGAGAAGTGTGAAGTATGTGCTCAGACAAAGATCACAAGAAAACCTTTTCATCGGGTCAATCGAAGCACAGATCTTCTGGAGTTGGTACATTCCGATATCTGTGACTTCAAGCAATTCTCTACAAAAGCCGGGATGAAGTATTTCATAACCTTCATCGATGACTTCTCAAAGTACGCGTTCGTCTACTTGCTCAAGTCTAAAGACGAAGCGTTCGAAAAGTTCAAGGAGTTCAGGGCCGAGGCTGAACGGCAAACTGGACAACAACTCAAGAGGCTAAGAAGTGATCGAGGCGGAGAGTATCGATCTCATGAATTCACATTGTTCTGCAAAGAATATAGAATTATAAACGAGACTACTGCTCCATATTCTCCTCAATCTAACGGAGTAGCGGAGAGAAAGAACAGAACGTTGACAGAAATGATGAACTCAATGCTGCTAACTGCGGGTCTTCCTAAATGCTACTGGGGAGAAGCTGCATTGACGGCCACTTTTATTCTTAATAGAGTGCCGTATGCAACTTCGGACGTAACTCCTCATGAACTCTGGTTCAAAGTCAGACCTAACTTGAATGTCATTCGAGTGTGGGGGTGTCTGGCCTATGTGAAGCTCCCAGATCTGAAGATTCAGAAGCTGGGGACAAGGACTACGAAGACGATCTTCTTGGGGTATGCCGAGAAGAGTGATGCTCGAAGATTTCTTGATATTGAGTCAAATCGTATCATCGAATCTCGCGATGCTGAATATTTTGAAGACAAGTTTATAAGGCACAAGAACATTGTTCTAACGGACATCCCGGAGAATGATGAAGGTGCAAAGGTGACTGAGATCTTCAATGAGCCAGTTGTCCAAGATGAAGTTGCTACTGAGGAGACAACGATTGAACCAAAACTTGCTGAGCCGTCGTCGAAGCGAGCGAGGAGGCCGAAGAACTTCGAAGATGACTTCGTCACCTATCATGTGGAAGCAGATTCGATTACCTATGATGAGACGATGAAGACCAGAGATGCTATTTTCTGGAAGGAGGCGATAGACAATAAAATTGAATCAATCACCTCTAATAACACTTGGGTGTTGGTTGATCTACCTGAAGGAGCAAAACCTATCGGATGCAAGTGGATCTTCAAGAAGAAGATGAAAGCTGGTGGAACTATTGACAAGTTCAAGGCCAGGCTAGTGGCAAAGGGGTTTTCTCAGTAGCAGGGGATCGACTACTTTGACACGTATGCTCCAGTAGCTCGGATGACCACCATCAGAATGTTTATTGCTCTCGCAGCGATACATAAGATGGTGATACATCAGATGGATGTGAAAACGGTATTCCTGAATGGCGAGCTGACCGAAGAGATCTACATGCCACAACCAGAAGGGTTTGTCGTCAAAGGTCTTGAAGACAAAGTCTGTAAGTTGGTAAAATCTCTGTACGGTTTAAAGTAAGCTCCCAAAATATGGCATGAGAAGTTTGACAAAGTTATAAGGTCAAATGGCTACAGGGTCAGTGAAACAGACAAGTGCATCTATACGAAGTTTGCTGACGGAAGAGAAGTCATCGTTTGTTTATACGTGGACGACATGCTAATCCTAGGTACGGATATAAGCTGTGTCACGGAGACAAAGAAGTTCCTCTTGACGAAGTTCAGTATGAAGGACTTAGGGGATGCTAATGTTATCTTGGGACTCAAGATCATCCGGACAGACACTGGATTAGCGCTGTCACAATCTCATTACATTGAGAAGATGCTAACTCGATATGGGTATCATGATCTTCCTTTAATTGATACGCTGTACCGGGGTGATCAGAAGCTGGAGCCAAACTCGAAGGAAAGCGTCAGGCAGCTAGAGTATACAAGCATAATCGGAAGTTTGATGTATGCCACTACTGCCATAAGGCCTGACATAGCTTTCGCCGTAGAAATACTGAGTCGTTTCACGAGCAATCCAGGCATTGAGCACTGGAAAGCTGTGAAACAGGTTATGAGATATCTCAAGAAGACTCAGACATATGCACTGCACTACAGCGGAGATCCGCCGATAGTGGAAGGCTTCAGTGATGCCAGTTTGTGCTCAGAATTAGAGTGCGAGAGGTCCACAGGAGGATTCATATTCATAATGGGTGGAGCTGCTATATCGTGGAAGTCGAAGAAGCAGACTATGCTCTTGCGATCATCTATAGAATCTGAGTTCTTTGTACTTGATACCGCAGCAGATGAAGCAGAGTGGCTTCAGGAGCTCATGTATGATCTTCCAGTGGTTGGGGCGTAGATACCGACAATTCCGATATACTGCGACAACCAAGCGACTGCAGCGGTGGCATCGAATGATCTATTCAACGAGAAAAAGAGATCTGTGCGGTTGAAGCACAGGGCAGTGAACGACCTCATCAAGAGAGGGGTCATTGCAGTGATTGATGTTCGGAGTCAGGAGAACCTGGCGAATCCGTTCACCAAGGGCCTCAAGCGCCAGCTGGTCGATGACACAGCTTATAAAATGGGCTTGAAGGCATTATGATATTTTGTTATTATATTCCTACCATAAAGTTTTATGCTATTAGTTCAAAGTAAAATCTACTAGGCATCTAGCTTTTGGTTCAAGGGAGGACTATTAACCAGAAGAATATCAGGAACGGTGGGTACTTGTCCTATGTGACATGGAGAGGTTACGGACCTACAACCACTGTTGTTTTCTGCGGAAAACGGATCCTGTGGGAAGGTTGGCTTAAATGCCTTAATGAGTTCTCAGGCAGAGTGAATGCCTGGAGTGCTTTACAGGAAGCACGGTAGCGCAGCACTACAAGGAGTGTAACTCCATGCTACAGTGGGGTGACTCCACCAAGAGGTTCCCAGGTAGGGGTAATGCCACAGCTTTACAAGCCAAGTCACGGCGGAGTAGCACCGCAAATAGGCAGGTAGCCTAATGCTGTATGATAATCGTAATAAAGAGAGGTAGACAGCACTACAAAGAGGACGATGTCCTCATGTTACAGTGGCATGACACCACGAAGGGGTACCAGGTAGGGTAAAGCCTCGGCTTTGCGAGCCATGTCATAGCGGCGTAACACCGCACAGAAGCACAAGGCTTCATGCTGGGTAGTTTGGCACTACAAAGAGGCCTGTGACCTCATGCTACAGTAGTATGACACTACGATGAGGTACCCAGGTGGGATAAAGCCTCGGCTTTAAGCCATGTCATAGCAGCGTAGCACCGCAAAGAAGCACAATACTTCATGCCATGACTCTTTATAAAGAACTCACCTATAGTGTATGGACAGAGATATCAGGCCGTCTCTTGAGGGTAAACTTGTAGACGCCCAAAAATTATACACTGAAATCAGGCTGGCACAAGGCCTTCAATGTGCAGCCAGAAGCACAGTTGATGTCATTATGTGATTAGAAAGAATTGCAGTTATGGTACAGAATTCAAGGCTTAGTCCTTTCTTGTATCATGCTGTTATTTAACCTATGAGGGAATATTCAAGTCGTAGCGACATCTCTCCTAATACATGATGGACAGTCACTGTGGGGAACGCTCAACCCATATATTGAGATATGTGGGGGATTGTTGGTGTTTTTGCCTTTGGACTAGAAAAGATAGTTCCACATCGGCTACACCAAATGGTGAGTATCTCAATATAACGCATTGCTTGTGTTGAGGTGTGCACATGAGGTGTAGTGGGGCACAAGTTTGTGCCATGTGGGAGTATTTTCCTAGAAGGAAAAAGGATTAAATCCAACAAGTATGCAAGTTAGTTTTTCTTGTGCGGACTCGGACTCGGACACGGACTCCAGGATGTCTCGTGCATGCACGGAAGTGTTCGGGGGATAGGCGTGGACTGGCACACTTCTATGCTGATTGTGGGATGATCTAAAATATCAAAATCTATTTTTGAGTATTGGTATTTTAGTCCCACATCGGATAGGAGAAGAGGTGAAGTCTCAACTCCACTCTATAAATAGAGCCCCTTGGCCTCCTTTGAAAGATGCACCAAGAAGAGAGTTAAGGGAGTCAGTAAAGTCCAGGAAGCCTGTTCAAGTCTCAAATATTGACTTACGAGCGTTCCAGAAGTTCTTCGTGAACTTGCTGGTTCCTGGAAGCAGATCGTGTTGGGGCGAATCTTGCTTTGAGCAACGGTGGTCTTAATCACCCCAGCAAGAACCTTTTCTCTTCTTCTTTCTTCTTTCTTCTCCTTCATCTGAGTTGTAACTCAGTTCTGTCCGTCTGCAACTGCGATTGCAAGGAAGAACGTGAGATTTATTTTCTGATTATTATTGCTTTTGTAATCAGATTCATATTATAGTGTTCCTCTTGGATCTCGAGAATAATCAGAAGGTGAACGTTTGTTGAACCTCTGATATCGACATTGAGTCTACCATCTTTGATCAAGCCCCGGGACTAACAGATGTGACACAAGATTTTACTACCATTAAAAGTGTACTTATTTTACTCTTAGTCTCTTGAACATGCATGTAATCCAACCATTGTTCATGGTCGAGTTTTAGAAATTAAGAACTCATGAGTTCCTATAGGATTTTTGAAAGAAAAAAAAACTATTAACTTTTCAATCCTAATTGCCTTTTTCATTTCCACTTTTACCAAATCTTCCACTATATAATGAGGCTTCAAAACGGTTCAAAAGTGAGCCGTCTAAGCCGTCGTTATATCACGGTCCATTTTTTTTAAAAAAAATAAATTATGTAAAAAATTGTTAAAAATTTTAATTTTGTCAACGTGGAGAATCAAACTCAATTAAACAAGAAAAATACCTTACACCCTAACCACATGAGTTAGAAGAGATATTTAAGTATAATTGGATGATATTTTTATTATACGTTATTATACGTGCAAAGCACGTGCAGTTATTAGTCTTCCATTATATAATGAGGCTTCAAAACGGCTCACTTTTGAGCCGTCTAAGCCGTCATTATATCATGGTCCATTTTATTTAAAAAATAAATTAAATTGTGTAAAAAATTGTTGAAGAAAGTTTAAATTTGTCAACATGGAAAATCGAATTCAACCAAACAAGAAAAATACATCACACCTTAAACACATGAGTTAGAAGAGATATTTGACTATAATTGAATAATATTCTTATTATACGTGCAAAGCACGTACATTTACTAGTAAAACATAAAGACGTTTATAAGGTTGTCAAACTAGGCCAGTTAGTCCGAGTGTCAACAAGACCTGACTATTCTAGTAATGGATTTCACTATCCAACCTTTTACAGGAAGTCTGATTCGATCCCAAAAATCTAGCTCGAGTTCGACCACTAATCCCATTTCTTTCCATATTTAAGACTAGTTCTGATATCTTTTGATCTGTTAAAATTGTAACAGTTCTAAATATACACTCGACTATCAAAATTGTAGTGATTTAACATGTTATGCAATGTCTTTGGCAATAGGCTAACGAAAGTTCAGGACACCAAACATATTTTAATTACTATTTTAACTAAGATAGTGATGGGAATAAGCAAACGATGACATTTTATGCGGGAACAAAACTAGCATACTATGTAGCTAACCCGTCTTTGGCGCACGATTTTTGACTGGGTCAGGATGTTAATAGAATCTTTCAAAGAATAAAAGGACAGTTGCATTCATTCTCACATGCAGCAGTATCATTCCAACTTCCATCATTCTCCTGTCCCCGTCACTTTCCCGCTCCTTTTTTTCTCCATTTGGAAGTTGGAACTCTTTAAAAAAAAAATTCACGTCAACGCTTTCTTCCTCTTCCTTGCTAATTTCTTCTATTATTGTGATCTCTACCAACTAATCCTCACAAAATTAGTAATAATCCCACTTACACATTGCTAAGACCAACTCCACTATTGACCTCTTCTTTTCTTCTCCAACTCCACTTCTTCTCGATTATCAAACGCACACTCTTCTTCTTCTTCTTCTTCTTCTTCTTCTTCTTCTTCAATGTCTTCCTCTTCTTTGCGTGCTTAACAACGTCTATGGGTTGACAGGCTCACAACAACAAAATATCAGTCACTCGCTGCTGGCAGGACTGACTTCTGTTATGGTTTCGATGTGTACTCACCAAGCTGTTCTTTTAACAACACCTAAGAGACTACTACTGCTAAATTTGATATTCTTCTTCTTTTTCTTCGCGCTCTCCACGCCCACACTCTCCCAACCCCCGCCCATAAATGGCCTCTTCCTCAACTGCGGCTCCGCCGCCCCCTTGGACCTCAACGGCCTCCCCTACGTCCCGGACTCCCCGTTCGTCTCCGCCGGCACCGCCAAGGCCCTCCCGGTCTCCGGCCTCGTCCCCACCCTCTCCACCCTCCGCTCCTTCCCCTTCGACCCCTCCGTCGCCCGCCCCCAGAAGTTCTGCTACTCCCTCCCCGCCGTCCGCGGCTCCCGCTACCTGTTAGTGCCGGGGCACAATTTTTCGATGGAAAATTCTGAAATATCGTAACAATTGTACAAACAATCGTTATTACGTAACACTTCACAGAAGGTACGTAATAGAAACTTCAACTAGTGCTACACTTCACAGAAGGTGCACAGAACGTAACACTTCACAGAAGGTACGTAATAAAATCCTACAAGTGCTATCCTTCACTGAAGGTGCACAAACATAATTTTGATAATATCAACGCAAACACTTCACCGAAGGTGCGTTAATAGAATCCTAATAGAACCAACAAAGAAAGTGACAGGCGAAAGGTGGATAATCTCCTGCTGGGATGAATGATCACCGTAGCTCAAAGCTTTATTCGCCCCACACGAGCACGAACAACTTCCAGGAACCAGCAAGTTCACGAAGAACTTCTGGAACGCTCGTAAGTCAATATTTGATACTTGAACGAGCTTTCTGGACTTAACAGACTCCCTCAACTCTCTTCTTGGTGCATCCTTCAAAGGAGGCCAAGGGGCTCTATTTATAGAGTGGAGTTGAGACTTCACCTCTTCTCCTATCCGATGTGGGACTAAAATACCAATACTCAAAAATAGAGTTTGATATTTTAGATCATCCCACAATCAGCATAGAAGTGTGCCAGTCCACGCCTACCCTCCGAACACTCCCGTGCATGCACGAGACATCCTGGAGTCCGTGTCCGAGTCCGAGTCCGCACAACAAAAATTAACTTGCATCCTTGTTGGATTTAATCCTTTTTCCTTCTAGGAAAATACTTCCACATGGCACAAACTTGTGCCCCACTACACCTCATGTGCACACCTCAACACAAGCAATGCATTATATTGAGATACTCACCATTTGGTGTAGCCGATGTGGGACTATCTTTTCTAGCCCAAAGACAAAAACACCAACAATCCCCCACATATCTCAATATATGGGTTGAGCGTTCCCCACAGTGACTGTCCATCATGCATTAGGAGAGATGTCGCTGCGACTTGAATCTTTCCGCATAGGTTAAATAACAGCATGATACAAGAATGGACTAAGCCTTGAATTCTGTACCATAACTGCAATTCTTCCTACTCACATAATGACATCAACTGTGCTTCTGGCTGCACATTGAAGGCCTTGTGCCAGCCTGGTTTCAGTGTATAATTTTGGGCGTCTACAAGCTTACCCTCAAGAGACGGCCTGATATCTCTTTCCATACACTATAGGTGAGTTCTTTATTAAAGAGATATGGCATGAAGCCTTGTGCTTCTTTGCGGTGCTACGCCGCTATGACATGGCCTGAAGCCGAGGTATTACCCCTACCTGAGAACCTCATCGTAGTGTCATACTACTGTAGCATGAGGTCTCAGCCTCTTTGTAGTGCCAATCTACTCAGCATGAAGCCTAAGGCTTCCTTGCGATGTTACGTCGCAACGACATGGCTTGCAATGCCAAGGCTTTATCCCTATCTGGGTACCTCATCGTGGTGTCGTGCCACTGTAACATGGGGCCGTCCTCCCCTTTGTAGTGCTGTCTACAACTCTTTAATTACGTCATACAGCATTAGGCTACCTGCCTATTTGTGGTGCTACGCCGCTATGACTTGGCTTGCAAAGCCGAGGCATTACCCCTACCTGGGAACCTCATGGTGGAGTCACCCCACTGTAGCATGGAGTTTCACTCCTTGTAGTGCTGCTCTACCATGCTTCCTGTAAAGCACACCAGGCATTCACTCTGCCTGAGAACTCATTAAGGCGTTTAAGCCAACCTTCCACTGGATCTATTTTTTCGCAGAAAATACATAGTAGACAACAGTGGTTATGGGTCCGTATCCCTTCCATGTTCCAGAGAACAAGTACCCACTGTTACCTGATAGTTTCCCAGTCAGTGATCCTCCTTTGAACCAAAAGTTAGATGCCTAGTAGATTTTTTTTTGAAATAATAGTATAAAATTTTATGGTAGGATTACAAAGATACACTATCAGAATGCCTTCAAGCCCATTTTACAAGCTGTGTCATCGACCAACTAGCGCTTAAGGCCCTTTGTGAACGGATCTACCAGGTTCTCCTGACTCCGAACATCAATCACTGCAATAACACCTCTCTTGATAAGATCGTGTACTGCTCTGTGCTTCAACCGCACCGTTTTCTTCTTCCCGTTGAAGAGTTCATTTGATGCCACTACTGCTGCCGCCTGGTTGTCACAGTATATCAGTATTGCCGGTATCTGAGTCCCAACCACCGGAAGATCATACATGAGCTCCCGAAGCCACTATGTTTCATCTGCAGCAGCATCCAATACAAAGAATTCAGATTCCATGGAGGAGCGAGATAACATAGTCTGCTTCTTCGACTTCCACGATATAGCAGCTCCGCCCATGGCGAATACGAATCCACTTGTGGAATACTCGTTCTCCATATCTGAACACCAGCTAGCATCACTGAAGCCGTCCACTACTGACGGATCTTCGCTGTAGAAAAATGTATATGTCTGAGTTTTCTTGAGATATCTCATAATACGCTTCACAGCTTTCCAGTGCTCAACGCCTGGATTGTTAGTGAACTGACTCAGCATTCTCACTGCAAAAGCTATGTCAGGCCTTGTGGCAGTAGTAGCGTACATCAAGCTTTCGATAACGCTAGCGTACTCCAACTGCCTGACGCTTTTTCTCGAATTTGGCTCCAACTTCTGATCGCTCCGGTACGGTATATCAATAAAAGGAAGATCTTGATACCCGTAGCAAGTGAGCATCTTCTCAATATAATGAGATTGTGACAGCGCTATTCTAGTGCCTGTCCGGATGATCTTGAGCCCCAAGATTACGTCGGCATCCCCCAAGTCCTTCATACTGAACTTGGTCGAGAGGAATTTCTTTGTCTCTGTGACGCAGCTTAAATCCGTACCTAGGATTAGCATGTCGTCCACGTAAAGACATACGATTACTCCTCTTCCGTCAGCAAACTTCGTATAGACACACTTGTTTGTTTCACTGACCTTGTAGCCATTTGACCTTATCACCTAGTCAAACTTCTTATGCCATATTTTGGGAGCTTGTTTCAAACCATACAGAGACTTCATCAACTTGCAGACTTTGTCTTCCAGACCTCTGACGACAAAACCTTCTGGTTGTTGTATGTAGATCTCTTCGGTCAGCTCGTCATCAAGGAATACCGTTTTCACATCCATCTGATGTATCACCAGCTTGTGTATTGCTGCTAGAGCAATTAACAATCTGATGGTTGTCATCCGAGCTACTGGAGCATAAGTGTCAAAGTAGTCGATCTCCTGCTTCTGAGCAAACCCCTTGGCCACTAGCCTGGCCTTGAACTTGTCAATGGTTCCATCTGCTTTCATCTTCTTCTTAAAGATCCATTTGCATCCGATGGGTCTAGCTCTTTCTGGCAGGTCAACCAATACCCATGTGTTGTTTGAGGTGATTGAGTCAATCTCGTTGTCTATCGCCTCCTTCCAGAATACAGCATCTCTGGTCTTCATCGCCTCATCATAGATAAGCGGATCTGCTTCCACATGATAGGTGACGAAGTCATCTCCGAAGACTTTCGGCCTCCTCGTTCGCTTAGTTGACGGCTCAGCGAGTTCTGGTTCAGCTGGTGTCTCCTTGACGACAGCTTCATCTTGGACTACTGGTTCATTAAAAACTTCTGTCTGCTTTGTACCCTCATCATTCTCCGGAAGATCTGCGAGAACAATATTCTTGTGTTTTGCAAACTTGTCTTCAAAGTATTCAGCATCGCGAGATTCGATGATATAGTTTGACTCGATATCAAGGAATCTCCGAGCATCACTCTTCTCGGCATACCCCAAGAAGATCGCCTTCGTAGTCCTTGTCCCCAGCTTCTGAATCTTCAGATCCGGGAGCTTCACATAAGCTAGACACCCCCACATTCGAATGACATTCAAGTTAGGTCTGACTTGGAACTAGAGTTCATGAGGAGTTATGTCGGAAGTTGCATATGGCACTCTGTTCAGAATGAACGTTGCCGTTAGTGCAGCTTCTCCCTAGTAACACTTTGGAAGACCCGCAGTCAACAGCATGGAGTTCATCATCTCTGTCAACGTTCTGTTCTTCCTTTCTGCTACTCCGTTGGATTGAGGAGAGTACGGAGCCGTTGTCTCATTGATGATTCCATGTTCTTTGCAGAATGATAAGAATTCATGAGATCGATACTCCCCGCCTCGATCACTCCATAACCTCTTGAGTTGTTGTCCAGTTTGCCGCTCAGCCTCGACCCTGAACTCCTTGAACTTCTCGAATGCTTCGTCTTTAGACTTGAGCAAGTAGACGAAAGCATACTTTGAGAAGTCATCGATGAAAGTAATGAAATACTTCATCCCAGCCTTTGTAGAGAATTGTTTGAAGTCACAGATATCTGAGTGAACCAACTCCAGAAGATCTGTGCTTCGATGGACCCTGTGAAAGGGTTTCCTTGTAATCTTCGTTTGAGCACATACTTCGCATTTCTCTACCTTACCCTCACACTTGGAGATAAGTCCTAGACTAGACATTCTGTTAATCTTTTTATAATGAACATGTCCTAGCCTATTATGCCACAACTCAAGAGAATAATCAGAAAAAGTGATTGCACTTATATTATCATGCTGGGTTACAACAAGCTGAATCTTGTACATTCCTTCAGTTTGGAAAGCTTTTCCGAAGAATGTACCCTTCTTGGACATCACCAACTGGCCAGCATTGATGTCAATCCTCAAGCCTGCGTTGCAGAGCAGACTTCCAGAGATCAGGTTCTTAGCAATTACTGGAACATGCTTCACACCTTGAAGCGTCAGAGTGTTCCCCGATGTGAGTTTCAGCTCCACCGTCCCGATCCCCAGTACTTCAGCTTATGTCTGGTTTGCCATTATGACCTTCTTTGAAGTTGGTTCATAAGAGACGAACCAGTCTTTGTCTGAACAGACATGGCAGGTCGCACCAGTGTCTATCCACCAGTCCAAGTCAGCCCCCATAGTTGCAACCTGTGCTATCATGGCAACTAGATTAGTAATCATAGAAACCTTACTAGGCTCACCTTGTTCTTTGGGCTTGGACTTGCATTCGGATTTGTAGTGGCCCTTCTTGCCACAATAGAAGCAAGTCACATGGGACTTCTGCTGCTTGAA
Organism: Iris pallida; assembly: GCA_029216955.1. Classification (NCBI taxonomy): domain Eukaryota; kingdom Viridiplantae; phylum Streptophyta; class Magnoliopsida; order Asparagales; family Iridaceae; genus Iris; species Iris pallida. Next base: position 4,692,667 of record JANAVB010031814.1, read on the forward strand.
AGCAGGACCCTTCACTTTCAGATTCGTGAAGTCCTTCTTTTTGTGATGAGAAGCAGCTTGCTTCCCCTGGTACTCTCTGGTTTGGACCAGATTTGCCTTCTCCAGTTGTTTGGACAGAGTATCCATCTTCTGTTGAGAGCGCATCTCGTCCTCAACATGGATCTCTTGCAAGAAATCTTCCAAGCTAATTTCTATCTTCTTTCGATGCATCCTTGAATAGAAGTTATTCCATTCTGTAGGAAGTTTTGCGACGATCCCTCCAACGACAAACTTGTCGACGAGGGGCATGTTCTCGTCTTCTAGTTTCTGACGCAACTTTAGAAACTCCTTCACTTGGGACAGCATCGCCTTCTCGTCTTCGAAGGTCCACTTGTGGTACTTTTCTACCATGAAGATCTTGGGCCGGTTCTCGTCATCTTCATAGAGCTTTCCCAAGGAGTCCCATATCTCTTTGGTAGATGTCTTCTTGGAGTAGGACTCTGCCAGAGAGTCTTCCATGGAATTGAGTATCAGTAGTTTACATATACTGTTTTCTCTCTTCCACTTCGCTTGCTTGGTCGTAGCAGCAGCCATAGCCGTAGCAGATCCAGTGGTTGGAACGATCGGTTCTTCTTCTGTCAGCACGTGATCAACATTCACGAGTTGAAGATTTAAAGTGACCTTTCGTCTCCATATCTGGAAGTGTTCGCCATCGAATTTCTCTAACTTGTTAAAGCCGGTATCGATGTGCGAAGCACGAGAATTATCCATCTTCTCAATAAAGCTTTGAGATTGTTAGTGTCGGGGCACAATTTTTCGATAGAAAATTTTGAAATATCGTAACAATTGTACAAACAATCGTTATTACGTAACACTTCACAGAAGGTACGTAATAGAAACTTCAACTAGTGCTACACTTCACAGAAGGTGCACTGAACGTAACAATTCACAGAAGGTACGTAATAAAATTCCACAAGGGCTACCCTTCACTGAAGGTACACAAACAGAATTTTGATAATATCAACGCAAACACTTCACCGAAGGTGCGTTAATAGAATCCTAATAGAACCAACAAAGAAAGTGACAGGCGAAAGGTAGATAATCTCCTGCTGGGGTGAATGATCACCGTAGCTCAAAGCTTTATTCGCCCAACACGAGCACGAACAGCTTCCAGGAACCAGCAAGTTCACGAAGAACTTCTGGAACGCTCGTAAGTCAATATTTGAGACTTGAACGGGCTTCCTGGACTTAACAGACTCCCTCAACTCTCTTCTTAGTGCATCCTTCAAAGGAGGCCAAGGGGCTCTATTTATAGAGTGGAGTTGAGACTTCACCTCTTCTCCTATCCGATGTGGGACTAAAATACCAATACTCAAAAATAGAGTTTGATATTTTAGATCATCCCACAATCAGCATAGAAGTGTGCCAGTCCATGCCTACCCCCCGAACACTCCCGTGCATGCACGAGACATCCTGGAGTCCGTGTCCGAGTCCGAGTCCGAGTCCGCACAACAAAAATTAACTTGCATCCTTGTTGGATTTAATCCTTTTTCCTTCTAGTAAAATACTTCCACATGGCACAAACTTGTGCCCCACTATACCTCATGTGCACACCTCAACACAAGCAATGCATTATATTGAGATACTCACCATTTGGTGTAGCCGATGTGGGACTGTCTTTTCTAGTCCAAAGGCAAAAACACCAACACTACCTCCTCCGCACCACCTACTTCTACGGCGGGCCGGGATCGCTCGTGCCGCCCGTCTTCGACCAGGTCGTCGACGGCACATTCTGTACCGTCGTCGACACCGGGGCCGACAACGGGAGGGGCATGGCGTCCAACTACGAAGGGGTGTTCATGGCCACGGGCAAGTTCATGAGGGTCTGCGTGGCCGCGAATCCCCGGTACACGAAGTCGGACCCGTTTGTTAGTGCGGTGGAGATGGTCATGCTGGAGGACTCCGTGTACAATTCGACGGATTTTCGGAAGAATGCTATGGGGCTCGTGGCCAGGAGCAGGTTCGGGTACGATGGCCCGACCGTGAGGTGAGATCTCTCTATCTTATTTTCTTTGCTCAATTCGTTTCTTTCCCTTTATTTTCTTAGTACATGTTTACTAGATGTAGAGTGTGATGGAATGGAGACAAGGATGTTTGGTAACCAGAATGTCATGCTATATGTACCTCCAAAATCATGTCTCTCTACCACATGTCACTTCCTTATTGTCCCAAGCAAATAGGGGGGAGAGTTGGGTGAAGATATGATCCAATAGAAGAAGAACATGTAACGGAGGGACATGGAGAGACGTAATTTTGGAGGTACAAAAAACATTTTCCAACCAGAATATCAACTTTTATATTACCGAAAATCAAATCTCATGTAATTAAGTTTATGGAAAACTTATATTCTTGGGATGAATATATAAATATTCTTAGAAATTTATAGTTCATACAAAAATGTAAAATCAAATCTCATGCAATTAAACTTACTGAATTATTTGGTGTATACAAGTATTATTGGCAATATATAGTTCATATAACAAAATATAACAATTTTGATGATTAAATGTATTTAATAGTTGTTATGTTTTGTCTGTAACTTCTTATAGTTAGTTGATTAAGATCATAGATTTGATTAAGTAACTTTTATGGACTCTGACATGAACCCAACTGATAGAACCATGACCCGAACTTAATCGACCCAACCAGACCTGGACCCAAACCTATCCGACCTGACATGGGACCCTGACTCGAACCAAATCCGAACGTGAACCAAGCCTGAATCGGACCCAAACCTGGACCCAAAGTTGAACTTGAGCTAGATAAAATTTAATTATTCCCATGAAAAATTAATATACCTACCTATTTGAGAGCAATAGGTTTTTCATGATTCACGAGAATATTATTTTTCTGGACAGAACTTTCGAGAATATATTTTAGCTTAATTGCAACTTGTTACCCTTAACTATTCCGATTTTTTCAACTTAATACCTTTTTTTTACTCAACAACTTGATACCATCAACTATTAAATATTTTCGACTTCATACCTTCAACAAAATCTAAAACTACTCCTACCCTCCCCTACCCCCCCCCTAAACCCCTCCGGCCATCCTTGCCCCCCCTCCAGCCACCCCCACCCTCCCCCAACCGGTCCCACCCCCCACCCCATATCGACCCTGCCCCCCCTCCAGCCACCCCCGCCCTCCCCCCTACCCGCTGTCCTACTCGCTGGCACTCCACCCTCCAACCCCTCCGGCCACCCAGAGCAGGCCCCCCTTCCAGCCAGCCCTGCCCTCCCTCCCTACCTGCTGCGCTACTTGCTGCCCCTCCCCCCTCTACCCCTCCGGCCACCCACAGTTGCCCCCCTCCCACCATTGTCCTGCCTCTGCCCTCGCTCCTCCCACACCCCTGGTTGTACTGCCCCTAATCCCTCTCTCTCTCTCTCTCTCTCTCTCTCCGTGTGCGTGCGTAGTCGGGGATGGAGGGAGCAGGGCAGCAAGGGGGTAGGTGGGGACAACCGAGGGTGGCTGGAAGGAGGGGTAGTTAGAGGGGGGTAGGAGTGCCCGGAAGGGGGTGGGAGGGGAGGGGCGTTTAGTTTCAAGATTTGAACATGGATATTTTTCTTTAATTTTTTTTTTCAAGGTATAAAGTTGTACCAAAAAATGCTTAAGGTATCAAGTTAAAAAACTGAAATAGTTGAGGGATCAAGTTGCAATTATGCTTAAATTTTATAGTCCAAACTAAACATGATATTAGCTTTCACATTCTAATTTTTTTCGGAAATAAAAAAATTATGGGCATGAAACGCATCCTAATTGTGTAGATAGAGACATTAGGTACCCTTTTTGCTATGATTATTTTCTTCCCTTCAGGACAACAAGAATAGAATTAACATGCACCTACCTTGTGTCTCTGTTGTCTTTGATAACCCTGGAACAATCCTTGTCGAAGCTTACCATGACTAGAATCCATCGTTCTCGTGGCCCTCGTCAATAGGAAGTCACTTAACATCTTGTGCTTCCTCTTACCTTTGATGCAACACTCGTTTTGAAGATGCAATCGTAACATGAGAAAACTTCCTTCATAATTTGACCCACTCTTTAGGCCACTTCACCATCGATCCGAAAGACCCAATTCCCGTGCCTAGAGTGTGTATAGACCCCTTGCATATCCCAACTCCTGAAATTTGAAGGAATTTCCATATAAGGTCTATGTAATTTCCCAAAAAAATATTTTTATATTAGTTCAAAGATAAATCTACTAGACATCTCATTTTTAGTTCAAAGAAGGTTAATAGGCCAAGATACATCAGGTACATAGGTTTGTCCATAGGGATATTGGTGGGATGAAATCCCTGAACCTCAGTGGTATACCTTTTATTCAAAGAGAAGAGCATGTCATGCATTTACCTTTAATGATTGTTTGAGAATTTAAAATTGTCAGTATGCCTGACATGAAGAAAGGGTAGTTCAATATATACTAAAAGAGGTTAGGGACTTGCTATAGTGACTGTTGGTACTTAAAAAGTTGGTCCGGGGATAGATTGAGACTAGATAGACTTGTGAGGATAAAATGGTCATTTCAACCAAGTAAGTCCAATACAGGCTCGAAACAGTTTTGAAGGCTAGCTCCATAGAGCAAAAGAACCCGCAAGCTTCTTGCTTCCCCGTCGCTATGCGTATCCTACTTTGTCTGCGCCATTGCAGGCACATGTTATTTCGCACAACTGCAAGTTCTTATTTCAGTGTTGTTGTGGACGTTTTGCTTTTAGTTCCTCATCGTTGTGTGTTGTTGTTGTTTCTATGTTGCTGAGCGCTTAACTAACTGAGCATTTTTTAGACCCTACGTTCTTAGTGGAACTCAAGGGTGTAACACCTACGTTCTGAACGGGTTCTTATTACCTTGATAGTAGGCTATAATGGCCTGAACTTCTATGAGGATAAGAGGAGAACTTGTGTAGTTCTCTCTACTACTAGCGGTTTACTCGCTGCTTAATTAGTCCTGCAAAGCCTGTGACGTAACTCCATGGAAGGATGCAAAACTGTTGTTTAGCAATTCCAGAGGGCTTTTCCTTTATAAATAGCCTATAGCGCGACTTAATGAGGTGTTTTCCTCGTATACAAAGGTGTTTTCCTCGTATACAAAGGAGAAGCCCCATCACTAGTTATAGCCTATTGCCTATCAACTTAGAGAAGAGCACAAGAGAGTGTTTATTGCTCGTAGCTCGACATCAAGCTTTTGTCATCTTGGAGTTCCAGAGTATCTGAAAAAACCAATTATTATCAATAAGAAGCCATAATCTTGGATTTAGATTATCAGTGGAACAAAATGATCGTATGCTAATCAGACTTCCATCATCACACTTCCTCAGAACTCTATAAGAGCTGTAGACATTAGTTGTAATCTTTCATTATAAAGTTGTAATTAAATAACAATGCAAGTTTTCTTTAATCATTTTCATCAAAAGACAGTGACATGACACTACATGAGATATTGAGACCTCGAGTTTAGCCCATGTCATAGCGGCATAACACCACAAATAGACATGTAGTCTCATGCTAAAATAGAGAGATGCAGAACAATACTACAAGAGCCAGGACCTCATGCTGATAACACCATATGAGATAGTTTGACCTCGGGTTCGGCTCATGCCATAGTGGCATAGCACCACAAAGATGCATGTAATATCATGTTGAAAAATTAAGCTCTATAAGAAAAGAACTCAATTATGTGTGAACAAAGATGTGGGTTGTCTCTTGCAAAAGAATTGTACACACTCAAATGCATAGATATAATCCATATTGGTACATGGCCTTTAACGTGCAACAAGTGGCACATTTGATGTATTGTATGAGTGGGAATAATTGTATCTATGATAATGTTTTCAAGGCCTAGTCCATTCTGTGTCGTACTATAGTTCTACCCTATTTAAGAAGATTCTAGGTCGTAAGACATGTATTCTAATACACAATATATAGGGAAACGTTTAATCACATATTGAAATATGTGAAGAATTGTAGGAGTTTTTTTGGATTTGTCTATTAATGATCTGATTCCTTCATTCCATTTTGGAACAATTATGTGTGTGTATTTCAATATTTGATTCATCATTTATTGACTTGTACAAAATGGTGTTAGCTCAAGTGGTTAGAAGGTTTTATTAGTGGGTAATGTTCAAATCTCAACTACTACTTTTATCATCAATTTTTGGTAAAATTCCTTCAGACTAGGACATGGGCAAGGCACAAAGTTGTGCTTTTATGATGCACTTTGCACTTACCACTATTGAATGTTGATTAATAGAGTTACTCTTATTAATTCTCTACATTCTCTAGTGGGATGTTCCGTTTTGTAACAAAGGGTAAGTCTCCTTTACAAAAAGCACCGGCTCTTGTGTAAAGTTACCCTATAGCCGAACAAGAAGGAGGAAAATTTTCTTAGAGAAACCAGTGCTCTTAGCATCAGGGTTCAGCTGTTTCTTTGAGATTATTCCGAGTTCTTTGCATCTGCACTTCTGTGAGTAATCTACTAAAGGAAGGTGATATTCAAAGAAGCGTTCTAGAAATTCGATTGACTGCTTCATGGTTTTAACCAGGGCCAGCCCTGTGGGTAAGCCGGACAAGCCTTGGGCTTGGGCAACCGCCCTTTGCTAGGGCATCCTCTCAGGCTCAGTATGATTCCACCAAAGTTCAGGGTCACGAATGACCACCAGGACCAGCTGATAATAAGGGTCAAGGGCAACCAAAATTAGCTCCATGATAGGGCAACCCAACCCTCCGGGCCGGCCCTGATTTTAACCACCCCAACAAGCTGTTCTGCTAATTCTATTAGCAAAGTTTCTAGCAGTTTTACTGCTTCAAATTTTTTGGAAGATGAATACTCCGTCCATAGCCATTCATACTGCTTTCAAACTCTTTAGTAGATCTTACTGCTTGGATTTAAAACCAATCATGGTTTAGTCGGAAAGACTCATATGAGAACTTTATCCAAAAACACAACACCGAGGATCTGCTTGTCAGTCACTTCCTATGTGAGGTGTCTCAGCGACTTCCAATATAAGGCGTTCCATTGCAATATTGGATCTTCCAAAGAAAAATTCGCCATAGGAAAGTTAATGTGGAGAAGAATTATGTACTAGATTATCAATTGGATGTTTTCATCTTTGTGACATTTATAGTCACCGATTTGTTAGAGTACTACTTGCATAACAAATGGAAATAACCCGAAACTGGACAGGAAGTTTTATCCGAGTGAAGGTGACTGCAGCAGAGAAACCCCAAGTGAATCTTGTTAGTGGATGATCAGGGAGTTAGAAAGGGTTGGAGTCTTAATATGATTAGCAATTTTATGTAATAAATATATTCTATGGATTTGCTTTTTTTTTTCCTTCTCATTTGGATTCACTGGCATTCAAATTTTGGATTTTTCATTTTATGTGGAGGATTATGAAACAATCTCTTACTCTCGTTTGTCCTCTGTGGCAACAATCCAATGACCAGTAGTGAAGGCTTTGTCACCGTTATATCATTCTCTTTGTCAATTTGATGATTGTCGCATAATTCTTCATCCATTTACTCGTTTTAGTTCTATTACTATGAATATTATCATTTATAGCTCTCAGCAGATACTTATCGTTTGTTTCCAAAATAACAAAAGACACTCTGTTAATTGCCAATATTGCCAAACAACCCACTGAATATGTAATTATATATTAGTTACCAAGTTGTAAGTGAACATTGTTAGTTCTGACTTACTTTGGATTTTATACCTATAGTTACCTAGAAATTTTTGTGCATGCTGCTTTCTATATACTGGATTCATGTATCTGAATTTCTGTTTGACTGCCTGTTAAGAAGTTATTTTGAACCAATATTTCATGGACACGAATATGACATGACACGTTAAAAACATAGTGATATTTGGAGCATGCTTGTGTATTTTGTAGTGTCTGATACGTGTTTGACACAACACGTTATAGAGACAGCACAATTTTTCGGAGTATCCTTAGTTTCTTCTTCTAAATACTAAGAAGATTTTAGCATTCTGTATTTGATTTCTGTTGTATCTACTTCATCTTCTTTCCTTTGGAAATTTACATTCATAATGTTCCGAATTTGTGGAAGATTAGGTACCCAGACGACAGATTTAATAGGTACTGGGAGCCATACATGAGCAACACAGGGACGGCGAGCAACAGCCTGAAAATTTCTGCATCAAGTTTCTGGAACCTCCCTCCTCCAAATATTTTCGACACTGCACTGACGACTGATCACCACGACAGTCTCATGGAGTTACGGTGGCCTCCCGTCTCCCTTGCGAACTCCAGCTACTACATTGCTCTCTATTTCGCAGATACATCGCTCGAAAGCCCAAGGGCATTTGATGTCTGTATAAACGGCTATAGCATTTACAACGACCTACAGGTTACATCGTCTGGTCTCGTGGTCTTTACAACCAAATGGAACCTGTCTGGCCAGACAAGGATTGTCATGTCTTCCAAATTTGCTCTCTCTCTTATAATCAATGCCGGAGAGATTTTTGGAATTTTCCCCCTCGGACGAACGATTCATACACGAGATGGTACGTTGGTCGACAAGCTTTTAGATCTTTATGTATTAGCAATTTTTTTTTCTTTTGTCGAATTCATGACAACATGTGTTCGTTCGTACATGCAGCAGTTGCGCTCGAAAGAGTAAAGAAAGGTATCCAGAATCCGCCCCTTAACTGGAGTGGTGATCCTTGTATGCCCCGGGGATACTCGTGGTCTGGGGTTACATGCTCTGAAGGATCGAAAATCCGTGTTATTTCTCTGTGAGTTGGAATTTCTATATATGATCAACATGCTCTGTTCTGGAAGTTAGAAAATTTCCGTAGAAGTCTTGTGAAAGTCTTAACCACAAAAGTGGTAAAACAACAAGTAAACTTGCTATTAGTTTTGACGGCAGTGAGAACGGATAATAGCTGGCTGTGAAGATGTCGAAATATAGCAACAAAGTTGCTGGTTACATAGCAAAGTTCTAATAACAGTAAAGAATTGCTGAAACTGATAACGATGGGGTGATGAAGATCACTGTTACTCAAAGTGAGATTCGACCGCCTCTATCGATCCGTTTCCAGGAACCAACAAGTTCAGAAGAACTTCTGGAACGATCTGTCATCTTCCATCGTGGATAAGCACAGACGTGCTGTAATAATGTCACTCGGAACAAAAAAGACACTCGACTGCTGGAGAGAATTATTATCTCTTCTCTCGTGTGAGCACTAAGTGATGGAATACACAATATATATAGGAGCAATCCCCTAATCTGCTGTAACCATCAACTTAATACATGAGCGAAAGTCCAAGGAATAACTTCCTAATTGAGGGGCATTTACTAAGAGTAATTTTCTAATAATAGGAACAAAATAGACTAGCTGTGTGGACAACCTCCACGCGCACTCCTTTGTGCCGCTAGGCTTTCGCGAAGCTCCTATAATAGCTCCATGCACGAAGCGCATACGGGCGCCATCTCCACGCCATTACACCTGTTGTTGTCCATAGTAGCTCCGTGCCGCTATGCTTCTGCAAAGTTCCGCGCATGAAGCGCAAAAGCGCCGTTCATCCACTCCGGAGTCCTTAGGACCTAGTTCCAATGGGATTTATCCATGAAATTGGTGACAAAGCAAATATTTGTTGTGGGATTTCAACTTTGGAATCCACCAACACCACCACCTCCCAACCACCATAATGACCATCATACCTTACATATACAAGACACTAAATGATAGCTCAAATATTGAAATCCACATACTTGGGATTTGCCTCAATACAGATTTGTGGAACTAGGTCACTAATATCCAAATTCAAATCAACCGCACCATGCTCTTTGATCTTTCTGTAGTCGCTGATGAATTTATGAGTTGGTCTTGATGCCAGGAATCTGTCAAGTATGGGACTATCGGGATATCTTTCACCTAAGGTTGCCAATCTGACTGCACTAACTTATCTGTAAGTGTTAACTAATTTGGTTCAAGATCTATATAGTAGTCATAAATGTAGTAACCTTAGCTGATGAACATTGTACACACAGCTCGCTCGCAGATAATAATTTCTTCGGACCTATTCCCGATCTCAGCAGATTGAGGATGCTCGAGAAATTGTAAGTAGCTTAGTCTAGGTCTTGTGTTATTCTTTTTTAATTTTAAGTATGATTATTGACTTGATGACAACCATCTTCACTTGAAGACATTAGCAGGATAATCAGATGAATGGAACTATTCCAGAATCACTCGGGAACCTCAAAAGTATACAAGAGATGTAAGATTTTATGACATATGTTAGCAAAATATTTACTTTTATACTGTAAACAAAATGGAGAAATTTTATAATTATCGGCCTTTGGGGAAGACGTATACGAATTAGCACTGTACTAAGAGTTTATCCGAGATCTATGTGCAGACTTCTTCTTGAATTCTCCTAGAGGTAAAACTCCTGTGTTATCCACATGAGTGTCTCCCAAGCTCCACATTGTGGTATAGTACTAAAGTTCTACCTACAAAATTTCAGCAACAACTATAACAATTCATATTTCCTGGCAGCTTCTTTGCTGTTGGCTCTCGTGCAAATTGTCATGTTAATTAGTTCATAATGCCAGCGTAATTGCTCTATCACACTTCTGTTGAACTTTTCCTGTTTCAACCAATGAGTCTATTTTTACAGAAAGAACACATTCTTCGGTTAATCCTCATATTCTAACATTAATGCTTGCGACCTATTAATATTTCGTGTTTTCGTATCACCTTTAGTAATACATATGTTTTCGTTCTTGTAGTTTGTTCTTTGTTTATATATCTGTACTTTAGGTTATAATTGTTATTATGGTTTAGTATGTTTATGTAATCATGTGGATTGTGACATTTTCTGATGCTGTTCTTGGTTTCTTTTTTTTCCCATATTACCTTCCAGATTCTTGCAGAACAATAATCTGAATGGGGAAATTCCACAAAACCTAGGAACAAGACCTGGTTTATTGGTTAGGTAAATGGTGCTTATATATATCAAGTCACTTCTAATTCTTTCTTTATTTTTTTCCTTTTCTTTTCCTCTTTATCACCGTAATTTTTTTTAATTGTGTTGTAGGCTTAGTCCTGGGAATCACTTCTCATAGCCTCCTCCAGGTTTCCAAGTTTGTTTCGATAGATTGTTGCAGTAAAGTGAACTGGTACAGAAGTGAATTAGACATCTTCATATTTGTAGGCTTTGCAGGGATATGATAAAGCAAGGGAACGTTTATCAACCCTGGCAGTACTATGCAATTGATGCGAGTTCGATTCTTTGATATCGAGCAGCCGGGCGCTGTTCTTTACAGCAAAGCCTGTACTGACTCTGACTCAAAGGAGTCTATGCAATTGAATTGGGAAGTCTTATATCTGTAGGAGTTGTAAACCTGTGATTAATCAATGAGAAATATGTTTCTTAATTCTTCTTTTGATTTACTACGTCCAATTTATTTGAAATAGGGTGAACTCTATTGCAGTTAAGCATATGCCAAGCAAGACTTCCAGCTAGCCTTGATTTTATGCTTGCACATAAAAATTATGTTATTTAGAAAGTTAGCTATTCTTTATGGGCAAAATTGTAGGATAAATGTTAAACGTAAGTGCATCAACCTATTCCATTCTTAAAATTCCTCCAACTTATTACAATCAATAATGGTCATCTTATTCATGTCTATTTGGAAGCCATTGCAAACTCTAACCCTTATTCTTTTTTTTCCTTTTTAAGATAAGAGTCATTAATGATCATCAATTGTACCAGCTTAGAGTTTAAGTTTTGATATGTCCAATTGAAAATTTTGGACCCTGGATTTTTTACATTTGGTTTCCTTTCATTATACTATGAACATGAGTCCAAGGAGTACAAGGGCAATAACTAATATATGTTGAAAATGAGGGTATAATGGAAAAGAAAAAAGTACAAATAAAAATTTAGTGTCCAAACTTTTTAATTGGACATGTCTAAAACTTTAACCAAATATATAAAATTTAGGATCTAAATGCTAATTATCCCTTGGTAGTTCAGCTTATAGTGTTTGTTAGGAAAGTAACTCTAAGTGGTTTGAAAAATTATGGTGCTGAGAATATTATTAAAGCAAGTAGCAGCTGGTTCTTATAGATTGTGTTTTTCTTCTGAGTTTTCCTTAACACTGGACAAAATAGAAAAACCTTGAAGAGAAGGAGGAGAGAAGAATCAAGAGCCGACTTCATGTTGGATTTGATATTGAAGCTCAGTGTCACGGACTTAGTGTTTTAGGCTACACTTCGATCCGTGCGACGCACTATCTTCCTCTTCGAAGAATCGTGCAAGCCTTCTCCCAACGCTTAGCTAGATCGCTAAGGCGATATTTAGAATATTGTGTAGCAAAAGAGAGAGTGGAAGATTAAAACTTCACTATACTAGAAAAGACTACAACTTTGGGTGGTGAGGAACAAATGATGCCTCCCCCTCAAAGAGCTTTATAAGAAAACTTCTGGAAAGAATATTTTAGGGATTATTCTTCCTACCATAACTAGAACGACATATTCCAGTATTATGCCCTAAGAGCATAAAAGAAAACTTCTCGGGCCATCCAGAATGATCTTGGGCTGCCTAGAACGATCTTGGGCCTTTCGGAGAGATCCACTATCTTCTAGAGACTTCCGCCATCTTCTAGAATGTTCTGAAAGATTCTCGCATAACCCCGGTCCGTGGAGAGTTATGCAAATCTGTCTCGGTGGGGCACAAACTTTTGTGTGTGACATTCTCCCCCCATCTGTTTCGTCGACGTTCTCGTCGACGGGTGCAGCAAGTCTCGTGTGGCACTCTCCTTTGCCCATTTTCTTCTCAAGATCGGAAGCAAACTGGTTAACTGCACCAAATCTGGCCGCGGTCTGTGCCCTCCTCTGCGCATGACGAATCTCGGGCGAGCTGTCGAGTCGTCGATTTCCCTCATCTTGTGGCTGTACATGGTTCTGTACACCTCCGTGCATACGAGCCCCCTTGCAAGCCTGTCGACCCGAATGTCCCTCATGAGCCTTGAGCAACTCCTTGTGCAAGTTACTCCGCCTCGTCGCTTCTACCTCCGTGCAGATTATGACATACTTCTCTGCCCTCGAGCCCAGCCTGGTAGCATGGTCCACTTTTCTCCGTGGAAGTGGCTCCTCGGGACGCCCATTTGTAACACCCTTGGTCTCGCGTGAAAGGCTTTCCTCTTTGTCACTCCCGTTTCCCGTTATACGTATTTTCGTATGCGTATACAAGATCTCTGACGTTTGTCAGGTGACCCGTTATTGGACTTGACTTGCTAGCCTAGTATTGGTTAGTCATGACTTGGCTTGGTTTACTTTGGTTTGGCTTGGTTTGATTGGGCTTGGTTCATTATGAGAAAACTCTCTCTTAGCCAAACCACCCCTTTCTCTCTCTTCATTACTTCTATTTATTTTTTCTCCTTCTTCTCCATTACTCTCCCACCAACCTAGAGAGCTTGGGCAAGTGCAACTTGTAGTGTCTCGTCCCGCAAAGTCAATCGGAGGAATCGAAACGCCGACGGCGTTCGGACTTAGCCTTGCAACGGCTTGCTCGGAGACATCACTCAGGTGGGGTAGTTTCGGTGAACTCTCCTCATCTTTGCCTCCACATAATAATACGCATATTTTCAACTTGCACAAGTAGGCTTAATAATAAAAGAGACGAATCCACATAGCTAAGGGAATAATCCCGACGGGTCGAATTGAGTTAGAATATGGAAAGGTCCAACGGTCGGATTAGAGTTGGTGTACGGCGTGCTTTGAAAACGACACTCGGTCCTTCGTCCCGTGGCTTGGGAGAAGGAAAGTTGGTATTCGACACAAACGATGAGTTAGCCTAAATGAATAGGCGTCGCCCGCGTAAATGCTCGATAAAGCATGCACGTTTCCATATCGCAAGGCTTGGCATAGCCTTGGCTCGTCCCTCGGGTTAAGTTATAGGCTTGAGTAAGTTAGGCAAAGTTATGCCGGTCGACCTAAGCCATTCCAAGTGCCGTCCCGCTCGTTCTGCGGTTGTCAAGTCAAATAGTCCCACGATCTCACGGACCGTCATATAACGTATGACTTGGGTGATAGCGTTGCGTAAGACGTAAGTCAGTTAGAGGCACGAGCCACGGTTGGCACGATAAAAAGTTAGCCACGGTCCAAGGCACTTAAGGAACATATTTTGTTCAAGTTAAGTTGGAAGGCTATGTAGTAGTCGTTCCCTCGAGTTCAAAGTAGTTCGAGGCGGTCCCTCGGTTGGGAGTCTCGCGTCCCTATCCACGTTAAGTAGTTCGAGGCGGTCCCTCGGTTGGGAGTCTCGTGTTCCTATCCACGTTAAGAAGTATGAGGCGATCCCTCGATTGGGAGTCCCACTGTCCCGATGCACGTTATGCAAAGGGTGGTTTAGAGCACGAGTTGCTACGTATGGTTTCAGTCGTACCAATAAATTAGGCCATGTATTTACGTACGTCTAGACGTCTCGTAGGTGCGTGGTCATTGGACACCTTGTCGACAAGGATTTCTGCCTAGACTGGTTATACGTCGGGGCACCGAGCCCAGTCGTCCTAGGAGGTAGACGTTATAGCAACGCATGCTTTTATTGCGTGGGTAGTCGGGGGCTTTCAACAGGGCTCGCTACCTGCGCTGAAGGACCTGCCGCCTACCCGAGCTATATCCGCGATGGCTTGTCATGCTAGTGGCCTTTCATATAGAAAAATTTGGCGTGCTATGCGGCAAATCTGCATCCACGGTGTCGGGCGTAACAAAGGATGCGTAAGCACGGTATGCATTGAATGTTGAAATGTGTGCTCGGTTGCACCCAAAGTATTATAAAGCCTACGATTCGGCTATACGTAAAGACACGTGCTTCGGCACGAGATACGGCGACGTGCTTTAGTTCTCAACACCGGTTCCACAAGTCAGGTTATACGTTTTCGAGTTAAGTCTGGAAGGACCGTAGGGCAAGTTGGTTAAGTTATGTTAAGTTGCCGGGCACGACCTCGAGATGTGAGGCACGGCCGCGTTGTCACAACACGAGTATAGGCAACATCAAGCGAGGAGGCACTGCCTCAGTAATACGGTAGCACGAATCGAGTTCATTGTACGACCGAGTCGTTACGTCCCTGAGTATGGCACGAAAGACAAGCACGAGACGATACGTTGACGTTGCAAGCACGAGATGATACATTAACGTTGCAATCACAAGAAAGGTCTAGCGGCAAGTATGAGTTCATTATAAGTACAAGGCACGGTGACGGTCTAAAGTCCTAAATAGACAAAGGCGTCGGTCCTAAAATCGATCCTAAGGCAAGACTAGAAAGACAATCGTAAAAAGGGCTCATACTGCACAAAAGTAAAATAAACGTGTCGGTTTTGTATGGGTGGACGAGGAGCTCACTCCACCAGTACAGTTGAGTATTGACACCCACACAGTGTTTCATGTGCAGGCTCAGGTAGAAGCTCGTAGCGCAGAGCTCGCTTGGATGCGTCGAGGCACGGAGTTCCTTGGCGATTCGAAGCGTGCGGCCGCATGGATACAAGACTTATACGGAACATAATGTATGGACATCGTCTTTCGAAGCTTCCGCTGGATTCAAGTATTGTATCGAGAGATGAGAGAGAGCAGAGTGATTTGTAATGTGAGACGAGTAGATTTGAGTGATTGTAATCTCGGCCTTGCGCCCCCAATGTAACCTTTGTTTCGATATCAATAAAGATCATCTTTTGAGTAAACTGTGTTTCGTTTTAAATTTCTGCTGCATGTTCAATATCTCTGCTTGGGACTTCTCTACGACGACCCCGTCGCAGCCGCTGAAATCGGCCGTTATGGAACCCGTCTTGTACGAGCGCAATCTAGGCTCGTGCGGCAACACGCCTTAGGGAGGACGATCGCTCCTGCAGGAGCGGGACATGACATAATGATATCAGAGCACGGCTTTACGTCCTTGGACTATCGATTGAATTCTTTAACTCTGATGTTTCTGCGAACTCTGAATGTTGCTTCCGCATATCGATACCGTTGGTGCGCTCTCTCTCGAATGTCCCTCGGCATGTCCATTCAATAAGTCTAATATTTTCAAAAGCTCGTACAAGTGTTCAATCGAACACATCGATAGACGATAGCCTTTGGGCCGAACGGTGCCGACCTTAGGCTGATAGAAAACACGTGCTAAAGTTAGCAAGTTGCGTGCGTGCCTAACGAGTCCTATGTCGACATTAGCAAATGAACGCACAAAATCGGAGTATAGTCCGTACGAGATGGTTATGCGGCACAACTTAGCCCGCATGTCGTACACCTAGACTTTATGGTGCGAACGAGTTGCGAGCGATATTGAGTACCACTCGGTCGAAAACCTATACTTAGAGTGGCTATCGATAGAGCGCTATCGAGCTAACGCTTAGACGTACACGAAAGATTGATTAGGATTTTGAGGATTGTGCAAACAACTTAGTGCGTCGATACGAACGTGATTGAGGACTAGATCGGATGGCTCGAACCCGATTGGTGTATGGACGTTATAGAAATCGTCCGAGCGAAACTAGAAGATTTACGTATAGTACGAGTATGCCGGCAAGTGACGATATCGCAAAGCCTTAGAACGAGTAGCGCTTAGTTGGTCACGATTCGAGAGTCGCAAATGAGATATCGTTCGAACGATTGTGTATGGTAATGTGAGTTACGAAATTGTTGAATGGAGGTTCTAAACGATAAAATAAATGGATGACTTGATCGAAGAAATCGATACAGATCGTATACGAGAAGTTAGCACGATCGGAAGATAGCGTGCATGAAATATCGATTTTGAAGTTACATGAATGATTCTAAGGATTGGAATGAATGCTGCTTGATGATTTGAGCTAGCAAAGAATGATGCAAATTGAATAAGTACATTGGTCGATGATTTAAGCTAAACGGAAGAATATACGTCATTTCGGATTTCAACGAATTGATCTTGTAAAGGATTCGGTGGATAATGATCGAACTTAATGTTGATTGTCGAGGAGATCATCCAGACGGACGCTAGCATCATTCGTACGACTCCAAGTTCGTTGCAAAAGAAGATCGTCAGTTTATGCATGTCATCGATGGTATTGAGGCGTATCAAAGATCGATATACGATAACTCGGGGGTACTCTGACACGGTAAATGACGATCGTAAAAGTGTTATCGTTCTGATGGATGCAATACTTAGGACCTTGATTAAGATGAACGTTGGGTGAAAGTGATCGTGTTTTGATGGTTGCGTTGATAACCACAACGTCAACGGACTTGTCTTGCGTGAGCGCAACTCTAGCCTCGCACATGCGTTGCGTCAGGATTTGGGACGATCGTTCCGCGTGAGCGCTGACATGGTGATTCATGTCGCGGGAATGATCGAACTCAGAAAATCAGGACGCGGCAACTTTGATTGTCTCGACTTGTTGGCTTGATGCGAAGGAGAACTCGAGAATGTTAGAACGTGTGATTGACGAATGAATGAAACTTGAGGATTGAGTAGGTCCAATCCGCGCATCGAGAATGAACTAGTCTAGACACAAAACAAGAGTTACGTCCCGATGAGAATGATTATCTCGCGGGAGCGTGCATGGTGATTCGTGCCCACCGTACATAATCTGACTCGCATGAGATCAAAGCGTGGCATATTGTTAAGTCAGACGACCTTGTGATCGATTACGTGAATTGGAATAGATGATTTCGGAAACATGAAATGTGAATTACGGTTTAGAGATGAATTGTGCCATAGCGTGCTTGATTGAGAATGAATGATAGGCGAACTAATATCGAACGTGTCCGAAGAGATAGACGATGCGAATGCGGCTTGATGCACAAGCAATATGTTCATGTCGGGGGATTGGTTGGAACGTGAATTATCGTAGGAGGACTTTACTGTCACCCCCAGTTTTCAGAAACAGAGGTATTTTTGTCATTTTATATTTTTGAATATTTTTAAAATTTATTTTATTATTTATGATATTATTTTGGGGTTGAAATTTATTTTATTATTTATGATATTGTTTTGGGGTTATTTGAGTCGGGTTCGAATTTCAACTCAATCCGACTTGAAACGGGGACCCGGGGGTAGTTTGACTCTAGTGGGACCCACACACTAGTTAGGCATGACCCACATGATATTAATTTTAGTCCACATGAAAGAAATATTTTAGTTAGAGGTTAGACTAATTATTATGGATAAGGTTAGTGTTATTAGAGACTTTAGAATGACTAATTTAGCCCCAACCAATTAGTCCTTTCCTAATACTCATAGAATAGGTTAGTGGGGGCATTTTGGACCTTACCATAATAGGACAAATAGCCCCATATGGCCAGCCACTTTGGGAGAGGATAGGCTCAAGTTTATTTTATTATTCTCATCCACACTCTCTCTCTTGTTCTTCCCCAAATTCCTAGAGAACAATCCCTAGCAATTTCTCCACCAAATCCTTCCATTTCGCCACCAAATCTTCTTCTTTCCTTCTCCATTCTAGCCAAGGAGGAAGCTATCCAAGTTTGGGAGGATTCGGAGCTCGTTCGTGTCCTTTTGGAATCTCTACGTGTCGGTGTCGCTCCGGGAAAGCTTTTCTTCGATTCGATCTACCGGGAGGTATAAATCCCTTCTCCTTTTCATTTTTTCATGCATATAGGTCTATTTTGAACTCATAGGAATGACCCCCATGGTTGTATCTCCATTTGTGTCTATTTCGTGTCCATTTGGAGGTCATAGGAGTGTTCTTTGTGTTGTGGTTGTGTTCATGTGGGAAAATCCCAAATTTGGACACACTATGTATTGTTGTTATGTATGAATGAATTATTACATGTTTAATCTCATATTTTTCTATTGGAGATGTGTTCTATAGTGTCTCATATATATATATTAGTATAGAGAGTGAGTTCTTGATATATTATGTTATATACTTGTGTTCTTTTGTCTCAAACTACCCAAATCCGTCATGATTTTTATCCACGTTTTTAATTTCAGCCCTAACTTAGAAATGTCATAAATTCTAGCTCAAAGTTCGGTTTAATCTCCCGTTTTTTTTAAAATAAGCGTATTGAAGTTAGCTTTCCAAAAACATATATTAATAGGCCTAATTCCTTCTGTAACTTTCTGGAGAATTATTTGAGTGTCAGCTGTACGAAAGACAAACGCGTTCTCGGTGTTTTCGCGATTCCGGAAGTTTCCGGAAACGAAAACGCGATCCGTTTAAAGTTTCGGAAAGCTAACACATAGATCTATAATATAATTTAATCTTAGATTTTAATTCATGCTGAGATGGTACAGTATTGATTATTAGTAGGAGTTACTATTCGGCATATGCATTTTGTGCACCCTTGTGTGTAATATAATGTTCTATTTGATTTTAACTCATGTTAATGTATATACATTATGTAATTAAATAGAGAATGCAAGCATGAGTAAATGTTTAAATAAATAATGTATGAGGTGTAAGTATCCTATCTAATGTAAGCATGTATAAGTATGGCTTGTAATGAATATGTAGGTTCCATAGTATGTAATGTATGGTGCAAGAGAATAAATGAATGATGAATGAATGCAAGCATGAATGTAATGTAATAATAGATGTAATGTATATAATATACAAGTTAATGAGATGTAATGTTCTATGTTAACACAAATCCTATATTACCTCATGTACCCCTTACACTATGTAGACACTATCACACTTGACACTTTGTTCACTTACACTTTGACACTCTTTGATATGTATACACTATGTATGCCCATTTAACCCTCACTTGCCCCTTTGCCATGTTCACATACACACACATAGCCTCTTAAATAAGTATTTATGAATACAGTTAACTTAGCTATGTATGTATATTATATATATGTTAGCATATTGTGTTGTAATATATATGTTTATATAACCATTTGAAATGTCATGATTATAGACCTAATGTTGAATACCAATATATGCATGTGTATATATGTGTAGACATATATAGTTTAAAGTAATAGATTACCTAGTGTATATCCAATGTGAATTCTTGCCTATTTGAGTATTGAATAATTGCATACTATATAGAGTTGGGTGTATGTTGGCTTGTATAGCCTTGTATTGATGTGTGCTTGCTAGGATAGTCTTGGTTAGGCCTAGTAAGACTTGCTGGGTTAGGACATGACCTAGTTTGACTAGTGCAGTTGACCAGAGTTGACCAAGGATTGACTTTGGCCTAGTTTGACCTAGATTCATGTAGAATACATTTTAGTGCTTTATATTACCCTTTTGGACATGTTGTAACTTGTGTTGTTCCAATTAGAAGCCAGACACCTTGTAACCTGTGTTGCTTTAAATAGGACTCTGTGGCTTCAGTCGGACCCCCTATACTTATCAGCTGTTCAGGTTATCAGGCGAGTACATTCTCTGATCGTTTCATACTTGTCACGAATTATATTCTCGCTCTAGATTACTTTTACTTGATGCTGTCACGTTATCATCACGGATTGGTACTATACGGATCTCTTCTTGGGATATTACCCCCTTAGCGGGCGCATCGAATACTTTATGACATGTGTTTTATGTACATCATGTATTCCTTGCTTCTGCGTTATTCATGTACACTCATGTTCTCTCATGTTCTTACATGTACGTTCATGTACTTTCATGTTTTTTCATGTACGCTCATGTTTCCTCATGTGTTTCTTGTATAACCAAAACATCATGTCCGTAACGTAACTTGAATAGATCCTTGTATATTGATTGTGGGTAGGGGTGAGTATAAATGGTCATGTGATTTAGCCATCATGTACACTCTGTTACTTTTTATGTTCATCATGTACAACCTAAGCCAATTACATGCCATCTCGTACTCTAAATCACTAGTCACTTACAGTTCTTACTTATCATGTATATATTTCCAGTTATCAAATATCTCTCCTGTTTTCATGTACATCTTCTTACAGCGTTTCATGTATCTTATTCTATTGCCTGCTTTATATTTTCTGACATGATATGAACTGCATGAGATGTATTGTGCTCGCTCCTGTCCTGACTGGACCTGTTGATAAATTTTACAGATGGCCTGGGATTGCCTGCTAGCCTAGAGGAGACACAGTAGAGGTTGTTTAGATAGTTATTTCATTTTGTCTGGAGCTGTATTTACTTTATGGATTACTGTATTTGAGTTTTGAGATGTATTTCTGGGTTTATGTATCTTAGACACTCAGACTTCTATCTTCTGTATCTCTTTTGAATTTCATGTTTTATCTATCTTTATCATGCTCTACCTTAGATGTGATTGGGACTGTATCTGCTATGTCACCCCCATTCGGAAAGTATAAACTGTTTATCCTTATACTGCTAGATGTATGAGACCTAGGACAGCATTCTACCGCCGACACTGCGGCGTAGGCTGGACGTTGTTACGTTCTCGTGCCCTTACTCTAGGGTGCGGGTCGTGACATTTACCAAATGACTCGTACCCCGTGCGACGAATATTGGGATGTGCGTAGGAAATCTATGCTCGATGTTTAGAAATCGGAATGATGCGAGCTTGGATAGAAAACCCTATAACATCAATTTGGTTGGACCTTAGGATGGGGTCAGTGTTGATATCGTTGTTTGGGAACTATGATTCTAGTACTGACGAAAAGACGTAGCCTAGCGGTTAGGCAGACGTTCCGGCGTAAAACGATAGGAATTTTGGAGGCACCACTCGCGAGTCTT
The DNA here is from genome assembly GCA_029216955.1 of Iris pallida. Taxonomy (NCBI): domain Eukaryota; kingdom Viridiplantae; phylum Streptophyta; class Magnoliopsida; order Asparagales; family Iridaceae; genus Iris; species Iris pallida. The sequence continues at coordinate 4,714,364 of JANAVB010031814.1, forward strand.
GGTTGACATGCACGTATATCAGGGACGCCCGAATATGTGCACGACCCGACTCGAGTGGTGATGGCAGATTCTCTATCACGAGACTTGGTTGAAATACATATATTTTGGGGACGCCTAGAATATGTGCACGATCCAACTAAGTGATACGTTGAATCAAGTGAGACTTGAGGAACGAGAAAGTGTCGAGAATTTTGAAATCATAAGTTTCGAAG
>JANAVB010031814.1:4719575-4748027 GCA_029216955.1 Iris pallida
AATTTTGATGATTAAATGTATTTAATAGTTGTTATGTTTTGTCTGTAACTTCTTATAGTTAGTTGATTAAGATCATAGATTTGATTAAGTAACTTTTATGGACTCTGACATGAACCCAACTGATAGGACCATGACCCGAACTGAATCGACCCAACCAGACCTGGACCCAAACCTATCCGACCTGACATGGGACCCTGACTCGAACCAAATCCGAACGTGAACCAAGCCTGAATCGGACCCAAACCTGGACCCAAAGTCGAACTTGAGCTAGATAAAATTTAATTATTCCCATGAAAAATTAATATACCTACCTATTTGAGAGCAATAGGTTTTTCATGATTCACGAGAATATTATTTTTCTGGACAAAACTTTCGAGAATATATTTTAGCTTAATTGCAACTTGTTACCCTTAACTATTCCGATTTTTTCAAGTTAATACCTTTTTTTTTACTCAACAACTTGATACCATCAACTATTAAATATTTTCGACTTCATACCTTCAACAAAATCCAAAACTACTCCTACCCTCCCCTACCCCCCCCCCCCCCCCCCCCCTAAACCCCTCCAGCTACCCATGCCCCCCTTCAGCCACCCCCGCCCTCCCTCCATCGGTTGCGCCCCCCTCCCCCCCCCCCCCATCGGCCATCCTCGCCCCCCCTCCAGCCACCCCCACCCTCCCCCAACCAGTCCCACCCCCCACCCCATATCGACCCTGCCCCCCCCCCCCCCTCCAGCCACCCCCGCCCTCCCCCCTACCCGCTGTCCTACTCGCTGCCACTCCACCCTCCAACCCCTCCGGCCACCCACAGCAGCCCCCCCTCCAGCCACCCCCGCCCTCCCCCCTACCTGCTGTGCTACTTGCTGCCCCTCCCCCCTCTACCCCTCCGGCCACCCACAGCTGCCCCCCTCCCACCGTTGTCCTGCCTCTGCCCTCCCTCCTTCCATACCCCTGGTTGCACCGCCCCTAATCCCCCCCCCCCCGCTCTCTCTCTCTCTCTCTCTCTCTCTCTCTCTCCGTGTGCGTGCGTAGCCAACGACGGCGACATCATGGAAAGAGGGTCGGAGGTGGGTGTTGGTGTAGTCGGGGATGGAGGGAGCAGGACAGCAAGGGGGTAGGTGGGGACAATCGAGGGTGGCTGGAAGGAGGGGTAGTTAGAGGGGGGTAGGAGTGGCCGGAGGGGGGGGGGAGGGGAGGGGCGTTTAGTTTCAAGATTTGAACATGGATATTTTTCTTCAATTTTTTTTCCAGGGTGTAAAGTTGTACCAAAAAATGCTTAAGGTATCAAGTTAAAAAACTGAAATAGTTGAGGGATCAAGTTGCAATTATGCTTAAATTTTATAGTCCAAACTAAACATGATATTAGCTTTCACATTCTAATTTTTTTCGGAAATAAAAAAATTATGGGCATGAAACGCATCCTAATTGTGTAGATAGAGCCATTAGGTACCCTTTTTGCTATGATTGTTTTCTTCCCTTCAGGACAACTATAATAGAATTAACATGCACCTACCTTGTGTCTCTGTTGTCTTTGATAACCCTGGAACAATCCTTGTCGAAGCTTACCATGACTAGAATCCATCGTTCTCGTGGCTCTCGTCAATAGGAAGTCACTTAACATCTTGTGCTTCCTCTTACCTTTGATGCAACACTCGTTTTGAAGATGCGAATCATAACATGTTAAAACTTCCTTCATAATTTGACCCACTCTTTAAGCCACTTCACCATCGATCCGAAAGACCCAATTCCCATGCCTAGAGTGTGTATAGGCCCCTTGCATATCCCAACTCCTGAAATTTGAAGGAATTTCCATATAAGGTCTATGTAATTTCCCGAAAAAATATTTTTATAATAGTTCAAAGATAAATCTACTAGGCATCTCATTTTTAGTTCGAAGAAGGTTAATAGGCCAAGATACATCAGGTACATAGGTTTGTCCATGGAGATATTGGTGGGATGAAATCCATGAACCTCAGTGGTATACCTTTTATTCAAAGAGAAGAGCATGTCCTGTATTTACCTTTAATTATTGTTTGAGAATTTGTAGAAAATAATAGTTGGATAATTTTATTGATGGACTACTTCACTACTTATAGGGAGTCTAGCTCCTCTACATACTACATATTCCGATGTGGGACTAAAAGTCCCTTATTGATTCTCAACACTCCCCTCAAGATGGACGATAGATATTGATCATCCCCATCTTGTTACATAGCTTCGACAGACTTAATGAACTAAGACCCTTAGTCAGACAGTCTGTAACTTGTTCTTCTGAGCAGACATGGTCAATCTTCAGTATCCCTTGTTCCAGTTTCTCCTTGATGAAGAATCGATCAATCTCGATGTGCTTCGTTCTGTCGTGCTGAACTGGATTGTTAGCTATACTTATTGCAGCTTGACTATCGCTCAGAAGACGCAATGGTGCTCCCTTATCCAGCTTCAACTCTGTCAGCAATGCTTTCACCTACAGTAACTCTGACACTCCCAGAGCCATTGCTCTGTATTCTGCTTCAGTTGTCGACCGTGCTACCACTGACCGTTTCTTGCTTCTCCATGAGACCAGATTTTCTCCTACAAAAATACAGTATCCCATGGTAGACCTTCTGTCGTCTATACAGCTCGCCCAGTCTGCATCACAGTATCCCTCAACTTCTATGCGTCCATTCTTCTTGAACCGTAGCCCCTTTCCCGGCGTTCCTTTCAGATATCTCAAGATCTAAAATACTGCTTCCATATGACCCTTTCTTGGATCATGCATGTAGCGACTCACTACACTCACCACAAATGAGATATCAGGACGAGTGTGTCCCAAATAAATCAATCTCCCTACAAGTCTTTGATATCTTTCACGATCAACAGGCTCTCCTGCTTCTGCTCCAAGCTTACTCTTCTGGTCAATTGGAGTAACGGCTGCTTTGCATCCCAGCATCCCTGTCTCCTTCAGCAGATCTAGTGCGTATTTTCTTTGTGATAGAACAATTCTCTGTTCGCCTTCACACACTTCGATACCTAAAAAGTACCTCATTGCTCCTAAATCTTTCATCTCAAACTCCTTCGCGAGTTTTGACTTCAGCTTAGTGATCTCGACTTCATCATCACTTGTGATCACTATATCATCCACATATACAGCAAGTATAGTGATATGGTCTCTTGCATGCTGGAGGAAGACCGTATGATCTGTATTTGTTTGACGGTATCCCATACCTGTAACAGCCTTTCTGAATCTGTCAAACCAGACTCGAGGAGATTGCTTGAGCCCGTATAGCGACTTCTTCAGTTTACACACCTTTCCTTGCGACGTCCCTCCGCCTGATTTCGTCGCGTAGCACCCTGGCGGAAGCTCCATGTATACTTCTTCTTGCAGGTCCCCATGAAGAAAGGCATTCTTCACATCCAACTGGTACAGCTTTCACCCATAGTTCCCTGCAATGGAGACCAGAGTTCTCACGGTGCTCATTTTTGCTACTGGAATAAACGTCTCATTATAGTCTATGCCATATGACTGTGTGAATCCTTTTACAACCAACATCGCCTTGTACCGCTCTACATTTCTTTCTAGCGTCTCTTTCACTGTGTACACCCATTTGCATCCCACAGCTTTCTTTCCTTTGGATAATGGAACCAGCTTCTATGTCTTATTTTTCTCCAGTGCCCCAAGTTCTTCCATCATTGCAGCTTTCCACCTTGGATCTTTCTTTGCTTCTTGCCAACACTTGGGCAACGAAGTAGAGTCTAACGATGCAATGAAGGCTCGATAATTCGAAAAAATGTTAGAATAAGACAAGAAGTTAGCAATGTCATGTTCGTAATCATCAAAACGAGCAGGAGCCTTACCCGCATTGATGCGAGAAGATCTCCTTAAGGGAGCAATAGGTGGTGGAGAGATCATACCATCCGAGTCGGAGAGATCCACATCAGAATCCGAGTGATTCAGTGCGGGGGCAACATCTTCAGGAGTTGGAGCAGGAGTAGACGAGGGACTTGGTACAGTAGGCACAGGGCACGACATAGGCACAGTACTGGACTTCTGTTGTCTCCTTCTGTAGACTTGGAGCTCCTTTTTCCTTGTCTGCTGCTTCCCCTGCATAACATATGTATCTTCTTCTTTATTCTCTGTATCTGAGTCACTGTGCTCTCCTCCTTTCGTCCAGTTTTCTACAACCGGACACGGAACTGATCCGACGACCATATTTGGGCTTATTATCTCCCCCTAACATCTAACACCATATGTGTTAGGTGTGTCACCAAATGCTGAACCTTCATCCGAACCATAGTATGGTTCAAGTTCTCTGAATGTAACGTCCATGCTTACAAACATCTTTCGCTCGACTGGACTCCAACAGGCATAACCCTTCTGAGTCGCCGTGTAATCGACAAAGACACATTTAACTGCCCTAGGATCCAATTTACCAACGCCTGGCCTATTATCTTGGACAAAGCACACACATCCAAAAACTTTTGGTGGAACAGTGTATGTAGTTGCCCCAGTAAGCATTTCCAACGGTGTCTTCCAGTCCAATACTTGAGATGGCATTCTGTTGATGAGATAAGAGGCCGTCAATATAGCCTGCCCCCATAAGTATTTCGGGACATTCATAGTCAGCATCATCGTCCGTGCGACTTCCAGCAGGTGTTTGTTCTTTCGTTCCGCCACACCATTTTTTGCCGGAGTATAAGCACATAAAGTTTGATGAAGTATTCCATGAGTGGAAAAATACTCAGCAACCCGCTTATTAGTATACTCCGTCCCATTGTCAGACCGAAAATACTTAATTTTAGTGCCATATTATGTTTCCACCCGTCGATGAAAGTCCTGAAAGGCCTCAAGGACGTCACTTTTATTCTTCATAAGGTAGACCCATGTTACGCGGGTATAACAGTCAATAAAGGTGACGAACCATCGAAAGCCGTTAACACTACAACAAATAGGACATACAATAGCAGTTTATCTATAGCGTTCAAGCCTCCCAGCTATAGAATGTCATCATAAATAGCGTTCATTCCGCAGTGCTATTAAAAGAGCGTACAATAGCAGTTTATCTATAGCATTCGAGCCTCCCTGCTATTATAATATCATCATCCATAGCGTTCATTGTGAAGTGTTATTAAAAGTTCATATAATAGCAGTTTATCTATAGCGTTTATGCCTCCCTGCTATTTTACTGTTAACAGAACTTTATATAGCGTGTTATGAACGCTGTTAAAGGTATAGTTTTTTCTGGACGCTGCTTATGTTGCTATTCCCGTATGTCAAAGTAAGGTATCCAGTTCGATTAGGAGCAGCATCGTATTCCATATATTTTACATGATTAAAAAAAAGACTATAGCACATTTTGGATGCTATATAAGTTACAACGTCGTAATGAGATTAAATCGTTACCGTTAAAAAAAAAATTCATGCCAAGGAGCACAACACAAAAACGTAAAATTTGTAACACTTTATTTTTCCCATTCATAACGGTTTTTATTGTTACGTTAGTGTAACAATTATAATTGTTACAATAGGTATAAAGCTGTTACAAAAATTTTAGTTTTGTATTTTATTAATTTTTATAATATTTGTGACAGTAAAAACTAGACTTGTCAATTGGGCCGGGCCGGGCCGGCCCAGCCCAGCACGAGCCCGGCCCGAAAAGTTGGCCCATGTACCGGCCCGGCCCGATTAATCGTGGGCCCGGCCCCGTATATTGCGTTGTGTCGGGCCACGTATATTGACCCATAATTTAGGCCCGGCCCGGCCCGAAGCCTAAGCCCGACCCGGCCCGGCCCGAACAGGCCCGGCATGAGGCCCGGCCCGGCACGCGGCCCGGCCCGAAGCCCGACCCAAAGCTTGACCCGGTTGCAACATTCATGTACAATCTTTTTGATTTGTCCCAAATCCTAGCAGCTAACAGCAGTGTTCTCACTTAAACAAGGAAAAGAAAAGAAAAATATGTACACAACAAACACTCCCTCCAAATATGACTTGTACCACTGCCTAAATAAAGCAACAAGTGCAAGTGGTGGTGGCCTCTGTTATTATTATGATTATACAATGAATTAGTGAACTGAATTGAAATGAAATGAATATTTGAAGTGAATTCAATTCAATTCATTTAAATATATATTAGTTGCAAGTTGCTGCAACAACAACATACATGCATGCATGCATCCATGAATGATATATGTATATACTGACTGAATTGAATCAAAATGATGGCCTTCAGTGCGACCGGCCAGTCCCTTATATTGGGTCGCATCCGGCCCGACCCAGTCTGGCCGGCCCGGCCCGATCCGAAGCCCACCGTGCCGTGGGTCATGTGCCGGGCTGGGCTTAATATTTTCATCCATAGCCCGGCCCGCTACAGTTTATGGGCTCAAGAGGCCCGGCCCGAGCCCGGCCCGGCCCACTTGACAGCTCTAGTAAAAACCGTAAAAAAATTAATATAAAATAAAAATTCAAACACACTGTCGCACGTGTTTCATGTGACTTGGGAGAAAAGTGTTACAAATGAAAAAAATTTAATTTCCCTCGTATTTTTTCGATTCCCTCTACTTTTTCTCTCTCTCGATCTTATTTTTGAGACTTGCCCTCTCTCTCGATCTTATTTTTTAGAGAGAAAGGAGACGATCCATCACTGCCATCCGCCACCCGTCACGACCGGCGCTTCATCACCGACGAGCGCTTTACGACCGGCGCTCCATCATCGCAGAGACGAGATTTCCATGACTGGTACATAATTTAATTTTGATGAGAGTTTTCTTCTCTCTTTCTCTCTCCCAATCTCACGATTTTGAGCATCCTCTGTCCGGATACCACCACCACCATACGTCCAGCACTGACAGCACACTCAACTGTTATTCCCCTCATCATTTTTTCCATTAATTTTAGGGCTTTGTTAATTTTAGGGGTTTCCATCAAGAAATTCAACTTTTATTCGTTACAAAGAAGATATAAAAGCAACTTTTATTCGTTGTAAATAAATTTAACTTCTATTTTTTGATTTTAGGGCAGCAAACTATGAATTTGACTGTGTGATGAAAACTTTTTTAGTCATTTTAGTACAGTTAGCAAAGAAACAGATGATCGAAGGAAGTCCCTTCTAAATCTATGCTCCCATGGTTTGTTTTAGCTTAGCAAGATGTGTAGAGCACCAGAACTCCTATACAAATAGATTTCAGAACTTTTTCTAAGATAGGCAGCCACAATTAACCATCAACTTAACATAAAGGATGAGAAAGCTTGCTCTTGTTAAATCCTAGATGGAGAAAGTTATCGGTTGCTGTTTTTTAGATTATTTTTATTATATGTTTCTATTACCATTCTCTTCGCATCATTCCTACCATCAGCATAACTTCATGTAACCTTCTGTACTTGTCTACTTGATGCTTTATGGTTTTAAGTGACCTCCAGATTTGGGCTGTAAGTCTCAAATTTCTGAATAAATGTCTGTATAGCACATTATCACAAATTGAAATGACAAAACATGTGAGGTTGTTTCTTTCTGAAGTTTAAATTTTGTGATTTATATCATTTCAAAGCTTAACCTGATCATGTTAGAAGCATCAAAGCTCAAGGTCTAACGAAGTTTAGTATGCATGGTAAGAACCAAGAATATAATGACTGACAAATATCTCAAAACTAAATAACTTGGTAATTTTGAGCTCATTGTCTGGTTGATATTTGTGCTTACACGGTTTCACCGCGAGTTTATAGTTTTAAGCTAATCCTTAAAACACTTAAAAGATAGATTGATGAAAAATTTTGTAATCTTGCAACATCATGGATGTCTCATGGACTAATCCAAACATATGGCCTGACTCATTAGCATACCTAGGTATTTAGCATGCATAGACGCAACCTGGCTTCCTCTGTATTCTACGTACATATGCCTCGAGGCAATTGAATTCAACTGATGTCAGAAGTAGCAAAAGTAGGAACTTTATTGCTTTGGTAAGCAAAATAGATGGCTTAACATCAGCTAAGAATCTAATACATAAGCATGAAGTTTTAATTAAAAATAGAAGAAACAGCCAGGGAGTGTTTCTTGTTGTTTCTCAGTGAATTTTGCCTGAAAAAGATCATGGGAAGGATGAGCAACAATTCAGTTTGAATGAGTTGCAGTGTTATCCATCATGTCCTGGGTTAAGATAATTATAGACTAATATGTTTAGCCTAAGTACCTTAGTAGATCAAATAAAGAACAATATATGAAGAAACACTGAGTTTTGGTCATTTGTAGTGTTATGCAATGTGGTATGCATCCTGTCTAGGCTAAAAGTGCTTATGCCATATTCATCTGAAGATTTCCGGGGCTCTCAAAGGTGCTATTAGGGATCCTAATTCTGTTGTTTCCTTGAAAATGAACTTCTATATGTAATTCCATACCATGTCTTACCTATCATTTGAGACATCAAGAACTACCTAATTAGGCAATCTCTGGATGCAAAGTATAATTTATTCTTGTTTTCAGTATGGAGAATCTTTTCATGTTATTGTAGAAGTTATTGATTCCAATTTTTGCCTTCCAATAGAAAAAGCCAATGTGCACTTCTATTTGGCTTTTTAACTGTCTCTCGAGCTTATTTTTATTTCTGTTCATACATCAAATGCCTTTTGTGATGACAGAGAGAATGAGAAGGAAAATATGTGACAATTACTGCTTTCTCAAGGATGGTTGGTTTTGCTCTAAAGGTGTGAGTCAATTACTGATTCTAAATGTTTTTTTAGCCACATTGCATGCCTTATCATTTTCCTTGCTACTTAACCCTAGCTGATCTTATATTTGCTTTGTGTAGAAAATACAAAATAATAATAATTACTGTAATAGATAACTGTAAGTGGGAGCATTTTTTTGTTATCTATTTAATTTTATGTTTGGTTTTCCAAATTGATAGATCAAGTAAGTAGTCAACAGTTGAATTTCTATGTCATACATGATATATAGATTGATAGATGAAGTATGTAGTCAACAGTTGAATTTCTTTCTATTAGAAAGAAGTTTCTTTCTGTCAGACATGATCTACAGGTTGATAGACGATGCAGGCAATAGTTGGTTTTATTCCTAATGTCTGCATTATATAAGTAGGCAATTGGTAGTTCAATAGTCTTGTACTTACATATTTATCTAATGCACATTTATAAGATGAGTGCTTCATTGCACAGTCCATAAAAATTCGAACCCAATTTTATAGGGCTATATAGATTTTGCCTTTCTCAAGTGCCTTAATGATTTTAAATGAAATTGTCTATGGAGCATTGGTATGGCTCTCATGCTGCTTTCTTTAAAATTTGTAATTTATAGTGGAACTTTTTATAGGTGCATCAATAACTGAGGAGGAAATTCAGTACAAGATGGATATTAAAACTTTCCAGTTTTTGTATGGTACAACAGATTAAATCAGGCAGCAGCAAACTTTTATTCATTCGAGCAAGGTAGAATTACTGCATATAGGCTTTTTTAGATGATAAGTAGGTCGACCTCTACTGTCAATCAGGAAGGCGACACATTGATTTCGGTGCAAGGAATATTGAATTTTGACATGTATATTTTAGCAATATATCCCGTCCTGAAATTCTCATACTAAGTACTTTCTACCTAAACATACTGCTAGAAAACTGTAGCACTTGTTGGTAGGAATGGTTCAGTTGGTAGGAATGATTCAAAAAAAATCAGTAATTCCTCTCATGGAGTGTATCGATGATCCTACCCTAGGTACCATTATTGTGGACTCTTTCCTATATGTACCATTATGGTTCGGGAAAAATGTAGAGTAATCTTGTTTAGTTTGCTGTCTGTTTGAAACTTCAAAAGAGTAAGCAATAACTTATTTAATTTTCATATGTCCTATTCCACATCTTATATGTACTTTCATAGTGTGACTTTCACACAATTATATTACACTAAAATAGCATATTTAATTATCCTACAACAAGTTATGAGTTTGCCTTTGAGGTTAAAATAGCATATCTCATGCCTTTTCAGCTCATTTGGCAAGGTAAATCATGAGTGTAATTACAAATATATTTTGTTAGAATCGACAATGAGATGTATTGCTAGTTCTTTCATTAAGAAGGTTTAATCGAATTCTTGGAGAACAATTTGTTACTTTTAAGATAAATGTCCAAAGGCAATATATACAAATGCACATCTTCTGTCCCCTACCCCCATGATTGTATGAGTTCTATCACAAAAAATCTGGGATTAGCTTTTATAGTTTCTACATCACCATTTGGATACTGTTTTAGGAAGCCAGCCTCTAAACTTAGCTGCTTATATTTCTTTTACATGATCATTGTACATTAGCTTTAATCATTGATCTAAATCATATTCTCATTAGATTTTTTATTTTACATTGGCTTTAATCATTGAAGATAGCAATACTATTCTACTATGTGCTTTCTCTTATGGTTAATTTTCTATAATCATTCTATATTTGTGTGACTGAGCTGATTTGATGCATAACCTTTCTCAAGTTATTTTCAGAGCTCTAACTTATTTATTGCCTTCAACTTGAGTTTGTCTATTTTCTTTTGTAATTTCAGGTTTTTGAAGGAAATTTCGGCATTGATAACAAGTATACAACTGTGCAGTTCAGTGGAAAGGTAACAAATATTTTGAAGCTTATATATCTATCTCTCTCTCTCTCTCTCTCTATATATATATATATATATATATATATATATATATATATATATATATATATATATATAATGTTCGAGTCATTTATTTCAGAAATTTCTCTTGATTAAACATAGAAGGGTGGTTACATAGAAAGTTATTTTCAAAAAAATCTTGGTTGACAACTTTAGAGCCATAACACAAAGCTCGTGTTCTTATAGCAACAGTTTACTGACATAAAATTGACTCTATGATGGTCATTTGCATTAATTTCAAACAGAAAAGACAAAAGATTATAATGATTTTAACCAGCAATGAAGAAAGGGTGTGCCACAAGTTGTGGACTTGCTAAGTATGTATGGATATGAATGTATCACTAATAAATTCAACTGACAATGGATTCCAGTTGTTTGGTTGATTATAACTCATAGAATTTTAGACAATTTTCTATTGATAGCTAACTCATAAATTCAACTGCTTGTTTATTAACCAGGAACACTAATGTTTTCCCCCTATATTTGTGTAGGTTGGATGAAGTAAGAGAATTTTTGAGGAGCTTTGGTTGTAGATAGGCTCGAAGGGTTCGAGCTAAATTTTGGATATGCAATATTTTGGATATATGTATGGAAACAATTAAACGCTGACTACGCTGTTAATGTCTAAGTTTTGAGAATTTATGAAGGATTTTGAATGTTCTTGACAGTGAAATTAATAAATTTACTTGTGTTCGAAATTCATTCTGTGATTGATTCGTCGAGAAGCATTTAAATTTTTGAATACCCGCATTCTGTGTATATATGCAATAGATATCTGTGGCATTCTGTATATCTGCAATGCTATTTGGTTGTGCTGTAATACTATTCTGATGTGAATTGTTTCTTTACACTAATGCATTCTGCAATAACATTCTGACATGATATTGGTGCACATATAATAGCGCGAAAGAAACGCTATAAAAATTAATTTGCATCGAAAAGCTATTCAAACGTTATTATGAAACTATAGCGTTCGTAAATGTTATGTAAACTCTATAGCATTTGTCACTGCTATAACAAGTCTATAGCGTTCATGGACGCTATAATAACTAAATAGCGTTCATGAATGCTATTATTTTTCTATAGCGTTCTTATATGCTATAAGACTTGTATAGCGTTCATAAATGCTATAATCTGTCTATAGCGCCATGGAACGCTATAATCCATCAATAGCGTTTATGAACGCTATAACTTTATAGCGTTCTTGTACATGGGACAATTATAGCGGGAGCATTTATAGCGGACAGAATACGCTATAATAGGCATTCTACAGTGTTCTGAGCATGCTATCGTATCCCATATCTGTTGTAGTGTAATTCCGGTTGTAGGACAAGGGTCCCATACGTCCAAATGTATCATGTCAAAAGCAGCTGAACTTCTATTTTTCGTGCTCACATACGAGCTTCTGGTATGTTTTTCCAACTCACAAGCATTACAAAATAACTTCTCTTTATTAGCCCTTTGATATAAGGACGGATACATTCGACTAATAACTTTAAAAGAGGAATGACCGACACGCTGGTGGTGGAGTAGCAAGTCGGCTTCAACACTACGACAGGAAGCTTCTGGTGGTGCGTCTGCTACCAAGGATGCCAATGCGTTGTCCAGTCCAGTCCTGTCTAAATACCACAGCCCCTTATGCCATGTGCCAGTCCCAAGTCGTCGTCCTGTCCCTTTCTCCTGAAAAGTCACCGTAGGAATGTCAAAGGAAACAGTACAGTTAAGATCAAGTATAATGGCACTAATTGATAGAAGATTGACAGAAAAAGACGGAACATGTAAGATATTGGTTAGAGTGATGGAATGGGTGCATGCGACAGTGCCTTTACCCATTACAGGGCTGGATGTACCATCAGCGGTCTGAATACTCTTCGACAATGGTAGGTAAGTATAGTCCTGAAATGCACCACGGGACCCCGTGACATGGCGAGATGTCCCAGAGTCCATAATCCATCCTGGCTGATGGACAGATGCAAGAGCATGTACAGAATCACCGGTGCTGGTTTGGGCAAAGCAAGTGATGTGATCTCCCGAGGTCGAAGACGCCCCAGGACTGTCGGCCGAACCCAGCTTTGTGCCTCGTAACTTCTCAAGGAACTCCCACTCAAGCGAGGTTATTTCAGCCAGTTGATTCTCTCCCCCTTTCTCCGCCAGATTTGCTTTGTGTCCGCCCCTTCTACCAGCATATCCTTCCCTACTACCACGTCGGCCTCCACAACCCCGTCCTCGATCATTAGACTGATTGCATAAGGGTTTTGGACAAAATCGGATGTAATGTTCGGAGTCACCACAATTGTGGCAAATACCACCCATAGATGGAGGTTGATTGAAGGCAGCAAGGGCAGACTTTTCAACCGCGGCTTGCTCCCTCTGGTAGGAGCCCTTGTTGGACATCAATTTTAGTCGAGCTTATTTCTGTGTCATGACGGCTATAGCTTCTTCCAAGGTCGGAAGCGTGGGTTGGGATAGGAGGATATTCCGTCTCTACTCAAATACAGGGTGTAGTCCCTTCAGGAATTTCATCATATGCTGCCGGGAAATATAAGCCAGGAACGTCTGAAAGTACTTCGCGAATGCCGGTTCGACTTGTGCATCTTCCAATCCAAGAGGATCATAATGATCCAGATCAGACCAGTACTTCTTCAACAGGGCCGCGTACTCAGAGATGGTACGTTCGTCTTGGGCCACCCTATCGAGTTCATCTTGCAGTTGAAAGACTCGCATAGGGTTGCTGGAGTCGGAGTACATATCTTTTAGAGTTTGCCATATATCAGCAGCAGCCTCCATTGCCTCGACATTGCCCGACACCTGGTCGGTTAATGAGACAGTCAACCACCCAGCCACGACGTGGTTGACAATCTCCCAAACAGCAAACTCCTTGGCGGAGTGATCGGCTGGCGCCTTGGCTTGGCCTGTGACATAGCCAACCAAGCCACGTCCCTTCAGTGTCCGTATCGCCTGCCGCGACCACTTCAAGTAGTTGGACGTTCCTTCCAACTTCGTCTCCAGCTTCTCTAATTTCCCTATTTTGTAAGGTGACGGATCCACATCAGTATGGATCACACGTGGGGTAGGGGGGTCGGGGGGTCGGCGAGGGGGGGGCGACAAGGGAAGGGGGGGCGGCAAAAAAATTTTGTTGTTGTTTTTTTTTGTGGAGAGAGAGAGAGAGAGAGAGTTATGGCTTTGATACCATGTAGAAAATAATGGTTGGATGATTTTATTGATGGACTACTTCACTACTTATAGGGAGTCTAGCTCCTCTACATACTACATATTCCGATGTGGGACTAAAAGTCCCTTATTGATTCTCAATAGAATTTAAAATTGTCAGTATGCCTGACATGACGAAAGGGTAGTTCAATATATACTAAAAGAGGTTAGGGCCTTGCTATAGTGACTGTTGGTGCTTAAAAAGTTGGTCCGTGGATAGATTGAGACTAGATAGACCCTACGTTCTTAGTGGAACTCCATGGCACAGCACCCATGTTCTGAACGGGTTGTTATTACCTTGATAGTAGGCTATAATGGCCTGAACTTCCATGAGGATAGAAGGAGAACTTGTGTAGTTCTCTCTACTACTAGCGGTTTACTCGCTGCTTAATTAGTCCTGCAAATCCTGTGACGTAACTCCATGGAAGGATGCAAAACTGTTGTTTAGCAATTCCAGAGGGCTTTCCCTTTATAAATAACCTATAATGCGACTTAATGAGGGGGTTTTCCTTGTATACAAAGGAGAAGCCCCATCACCGGTTATAGCCTATTGGCTATCAACCTAGAGAAGAGCACAAGAGAGTGTTTATTGCTCGTAGCTCGACATCAAGATTTTGTCATCTTAGAGTTCCAAAGTATATGAAAAGAACCAACTATTATCGAGAAAAAGCCATAATCTTGGATTTAGATTGTCAGTGGAACAAAATGATCGTATGCTAATCATACTTCCATCACCACACTTCTTTAGAACTCTATAAGAGTTGTAGACATTAGTTGTAATCTTTCATTATAAAGTTGTAATTAAATAACAATGCAAGTTTTCTTTAATCATTTTTATCAAAAGAATGATGTGACATTACATGAGATATTGAGACCTCGAGTTTAGCCCATGTCATAGCGGCATAACACCACAAATAGACATGTAGTCTCATGCTAAAATAGAGAGATGCAGAACAATACTACAAGAGCCAGGACCTCATGCTATAATTGGATAACACCACATGAGATAGTTTGACCTCGGGTTTGGCTCATGTCATAGTGGCATAGCACCGCAAAGATGCATGTAATCTCATGTTGGAAAATTAAACTTTATAAGAAAAGAATTCATTTGTGTGTGAACAAAGATGTGGGTTGTCTCTTGCAAAAAAATTGTAGACACTCAAATGCATAGATAGAATCCATATTGGTACATGGCCGTTAACGTGCAACGAGAGGCACATTTGATGTTTGTATGAGTGGGAATAATTGTATCTATGATAATGTTTTCAAGGCCTAGTCCATTCTGTGTCGTACTATAGTTCTACCCTA
Source organism: Iris pallida (assembly GCA_029216955.1). NCBI lineage: Eukaryota > Viridiplantae > Streptophyta > Magnoliopsida > Asparagales > Iridaceae > Iris > Iris pallida. The sequence continues at coordinate 4,734,729 of JANAVB010031814.1, forward strand.
TTCAAGAAGATTCTAGGTTGTAAGACATGTATTTTAATACACAATATACAGGGAAACGTTTAATCACATATTGAAATATGTGAAGAATTGTAGGAGTTTGTTTGGATTTGTCTATTAATGATCCGGTTCCTTCATTCCATTTTGGAACAATTATGTGTGTGTATTTCAATATTTGATTCATCATTTATTGACTTGTACAAAATGGTGTTAGCTCAAGTGGTTAGAAGGTTTTATTAATTAGTGGGCAATGTTCAAATCTCACAACCAACTACTACTTTTATCATCAGTTTTTGGTAAAATTCCTTCGGACTAGGACATGGGCAAGGCACAAAGTTGTGCTTTGATGATGCACTTTGCACTTACCTATTGAATGTTGATTAATAGAGTTACTCTTATTAATTCTCTACATTCTCTAGTGGGATGTTCCGTTTTGTAACAAAGGGTAAGTCTCCTTTACAAAAAGCACCGGCTCTTGTGTAAAGTCACGCTATGGCCTAACAAGAAGAAGGAAAATTTTCTTAGAGCAACCAGTGCTCTTAGCATCAGGGTTCAGCTGTTTCTTTGAAATTATTCCGAGTTCTTTGCATCAGCACTTCTATGAGTAATCTACTAAAGGAAGGTGATATTCAAAGAAGCGTTCTAGAAATTCGATTGACTGCTTCATGGTTTTAAATTAACCACCCCAACAAGCTGTTCTGCTAATTCTATTAGCAAAGTTTCTAGCAGTTTTACTGCTTCAAGTTTTTCGGTAGATGAATACTCCGTCCATAGCCATTCACACTGCTTTCAAACTCTTTAGTAGATCTTACTGCTTGGATTTAAAACCAATCATGGTTTAGTCGGAAAGACTCATATGAGAACTTTATCCAAAAACACAACACCGAGGATCTGCTTGTCAGTAACTTCCTATGTGAGGTGTCTCAACGACTTCCTATATAAGGCGTTCCATTGCAATATTGGATCATCCAAAGAAAAAACCGCCATAGGAAAGTTAATGTGGAGAAGAATTACGTATTAGATTATCAATTGGATGTTTCCATCTCTGTGACATTTAGAGCTACCGATTTGTTTTGAGTACTACTTTCTTAACAAATGGAAATAATCCGAAACTGGACTGGAAGTTTTGTCCGAGTGAAGGTGACTGCAGCAGAGAAACCCCAAGTGAATCTTGTTAGTGGATGATCAGGGAGTTAGAAAGGGTTGGAGTCTTAATATGATTAGCAATTTTATGTAATAAAGATATTCTATGGATTTGCTTTTTTTTCCTTCTCATTTGGATTCACTGGCATTCAAATTTTGGATTCATTTTATGTGGAGGATTTTGAAGCAATCTCTTACTCTCGTCTGTCCTCTGCGACAACAATCCAATGACCAGTAGTGAAGGCTTTGTCACTGTTATATCATTCTCATTGTTGTCAATTTGATGATTGCCGCACAGTTCTTCATCCATTTACTCGTTTTGGTTCTATTATTATGAATATTATCATTTATAGCTCTCAGTAGATACTTATTGTTCATTTCCAAAATAACAAAAGACACTCTGTTAATTGCCAATATTGCCAAATAACCTACTGAATCTGTAATTATATATCAGTTACCAAGTTGTAAGTGAACATTGTTAGTTCTGACTTACTTTGGATTTTATACCTATAGTTACCTAGAAATTTTTGTGCATGCTGCTTTCTTTATACTGGATTCATGTATCTGAATTTCTGTTTGACTGCCGGTTAAGAAGTCATTCTGAACCAATATTTCATGGACACGAATACGACACGACACGTTAAAAACATAGTGATATTTGGAGCATGCTTGTGTATTTTGTAGTGTCTGATACGTGTTTGACACAACACGTTATAGAGACAGCACCATTTTTCGGAGTATCCTTAGTTTCTTCTTCTAAATACTAAGAAGATTTTAGCATTCTATATTTGATTTCTGCTGTATCTGCTTCATCTTCTTTCCTTTGGAAATTTACATTCATAATGTTCCGAATTTGTGGAAGATTAGGTACCTAGACGACAGATTTAATAGGTACTGGCAGCCATACGTGAGCAACACAGGGACGACGAGCAACAGCCAGAAAATTTCTGCATCAAGTTTCTGGAACCTCCCTCCTCCAAATATTTTCGACACTGCACTGACGACCGATCACCACGACAGTCTCATGGAGTTGCGGTGGCCTTCCGTCTCTCTTGCGAACTCCAGCTACTACATTGCTCTCTATTTCGCAGATACGTCGCTCGAAAGCCCAAGGGCGTTTGATGTCTATATAAACGGCTATAGCTTTTACAACGACCTACAGGTTACATCGTCTGGTCTCGTGGTCTTTGCAACCAAGTGGAACCTGTCTGGCCTGACAAGGATTGTCATGTCTCCCAAATCTGCTCTCTCTCCTATAATCAATGCCGGAGATATTTTCGAAATTTTCCCCCTCGGACGAACGACTCATACACGAGATGGTACGTTGGTCGACAATCTTTTAGATCTTTATGTATTAGCAATTTTTTTTCTTTTGTCGAATTCATGACAACATGTGTTCGTTCGTACATGCAGCAGTTGCGCTCGAAAGAGTAAAGAAAGGTATCCAGAATCCGCCCCTTGACTGGAGTGGTGATCCTTGTATGCCCCGGGGATACTCGTGGTCCGGGGTTACATGCTCTGAAGGATCGAAAATCTGTGTTATTTCTTTGTGAGTTGGAACTTCGATATATGATCAAAATGCTCTGTTGTGGAAGTTCGAAAATTTCCATAGAAGTCTTGTGAAAGACTTAACCACAAAAGTGGTAAAACAGCAAGTAAACGATGTCGAAATATAGCAACAAAGTAGCTGGTTAGATAGCAAAGTTCTAATAACAGTAAAGAATTGCTGAAACTAATAACGATGGGGTGATGAAGATCACTGTTACTCAAAGTGAGATTCGACCGCCTCTATCGATCCGTTTCCAGGAACCAACAAGTTTGGAAGAACTTATGGAACGATCTGTCATCTTCCATCGTGGATAAGCACAGACGTGCTGTAATAATGTCACTCGGAAAAAAAAAGACACTCGGCTGCTGGAGAGAATTATTATCTCTTCTCTCGTGTGAGCACTAAGTGATGGAATACACAATATATATACGAGCAATCCCCTAATCTGCTGTAACCATCCACTTAATACATATGAGCGAAAGTCCAAGGAATAACTTCCTAATTGAGGGGCAATTACTAGCAGTAATTTCCTAATAATAGGACAGTTACGAACAAAATAGACTAGCTGCGTGGACAACCTCCGCGCGCACTCCTCTGTGCCGCTACGCTTTCGCGAAGCTCCTAGTATAGCTCCACGCACGAAGCACATGAGGGCGCTATCTCCATGCCATTATGCTCCGTAGTAGCTCCGTGCCGCTATGCTTCTGCGCAGTTCTGCGCACGAAGCGCAAAAGCGCCATTCATCCACTCCGGAGTCTGTAGGACCTAGTTCCAAAGGGATTTATCCATGAAATTGGTGACAAAGCAAATATTTGTTGTGGGATTTGAACTTTGTCCAATAGAACCCACACCCCCCTATATTTGGGATTTGCCTCAACATGGATTTGTGGAAGTAGGTCACTAATATCCAAATTCAAATCAAGCGCAACATGCTCTTTGATCTTTCTGTAGTCGATGATGAATTTATGGGTTGGTCTTGATGCCAGGAATCTGTCAAGTATGGGACTATCGGGATATCTTTCACCTAATATTGCCAATCTAACTGCACTAACTTATCTGTAAGTGTTAACTAATTTGGTTCAAGATCTATGTAGTAGTCATAAATGTAGTAACCTTAGCTGATGAACATTGTACACACAGCTTGCTCGCGGATAATAATTTCTTCGGACCTATTCCCAATCTCAGCAGATTGAGGATGCTTGAGAAATTGTAAGTAGCTTAGTCTAGGTCTTGTGTTATTCTTTTCTAATTTTAAGTATGATTATTGACTCGATGACAACCATCTTCACTTGAAGACATTTGCAGGATAATCAGATGAATGGAACTATTCCAGAATCACTCGGGAACCTCAAAAGTATACAAGAGATGTAAGATTTTATGACATATGTTAGCAGAATATTTACTTTTATACTGTAAACAAAATGGAGAAATTTTATAATTACTGGCCTCTGGGGAAGTCGTATACGAATTAGCACTGTACTAAGAGTTTATACGAGATCTATGTGCAGACTTCTTCTTGAATTCTCCTAGAGGTAAAACTCCCATGTTATCCACATGAATGTCTCCTAAGCTCCACATTGTGGTATTGTACTAAAGTTCTACCTACAAAATTTCAGCAACAGCTATAACAATTCATATTTCCTGGCAGCTTCTTTTCTGTTGGCTCTCGTGCAAATTGTCATGTTAATTAGTTCATAATGCCAGCGTAATTGCTCTATCACACTTCTGTTGAACTTTTCCTGTTTCAACCAATGAGTCTATTTTTGCAGAAAGAACACATTTTCGGTTAATCCTCATATTCTAACATTAATGCTTGTGACCTATTAATATTCCCTGTTTTAGTATCACCTTCAGTAATACATATGTTTTCGTTCTTGTAGTTTGTTCTTTGTTTATATATCTGTACTTTAGGTTATTATTGTTATTATGGTTTAGTGTGTTTATGTAATCATGTGGATTGTGACATTTTCTAATGTTGTTCTTGGTTTTTTTTTTTTTCCCATATTACCTTCCAGATTCTTGCAGAACAATAATCTGAATGGGGAAATTCCACAAAACCTAGGAACAAGACCTGGTTATTGGTTAGGTAAATGGCGCTTATATATATCAAGTCACTTCTAATTATTTCTTCATTTTTTCCTTTTCTTTTCCTCTTTATCACCGTAATTTTTTTTAATTGTGTTGTAGGCTTAGTCCTGGGAATCACTTATCATAGCCTCCTCCAGGTTTCCAAGTTTGTTTCAATAGATTCTTGCAGTAAAGTGAACTGGTACAGAAGTGAATTAGACATCTCCATATTTGTAGGCTTTGCAGGGATATGATAAAGCAAGGGAACGTTTATCAACCCTGGCAGTACTATGCAATTGATGTGAGTTCGATTCTTTGATATCGAGCAGCCGGGCGCTGTTCTTTACAGCAAAGCCTGCACTGACTCCGACTCAAAGAAGTCTATGCAATTGAATTGGGAAGTCTTATATCTGTAGGAGTTGTAAACCTGTGATTAATCAATGAGAAATATGTTTCTTCATTCTTCTTTTGATTTACTATGTCCAATTTATTTGAAACTGAGTAAACTCCATTGCAGTTAAGCATATGCAGAATTAATGTTAAACATAAGGTGCATCAACCTATTCCATTCTTAAAATTCCTCCAACTTATTCCAATCAATAATGGTCATCTTATTCATGTCTATTTGGAAGCCATTGCAAACTCTAACCCTTATTCATTTTATTTTTCCTTTTTAAGATAAGAGTCATTAATGATCATCAATGTACTTGGCTTACTACTACCACTGAGAGCTGCTTATATTTAACTATTGTCTTACTGGTATTCAAATCCATACCCACTACTCCCATTCTTACTACCACTGAGAGCTGCTTATATTTAACTATTAGACCACCCCCATTCGTTGTAATTGTTGGGGTTCGACCCCAAGTTTGCAGCAGCACACCATTCCTCTCTCTCTCTCTCTCTCTCTCTCTCTCAAGTTGAAGAGGGGGTTGGGTAGGAAACATACCCAAACCAACTAGTCTCTTGACTTCTTAGTATTTAGGCTAATTATCGTTTAGAGCTTGGATTTTGGACCAGCTTAAAGTTTAAGTTATGATATGTCCAATTGAAAATTTTGGACCTTGAATTTTTTACATTTGGTTTTCTTTCATTGTACCATGAACATGAGTGCAAGAGAGTACAAGGGCAATAACTAATATATGTTGAAAATGAGGGCATAATGGAAAAAAAAACTATAAGAAAAAATTTAGTGTCCAAACTTTTTAATTGGACATGTCTTAAACTTTAACCAAATATATAAAATTTAGGATATAAACGCTAATTATCCCTTGGTAGTTCAGCTTATAGTTTTGTTTGGAAAGTAACTCTAAGTGGTTTGAAAAATTATGGTGCTGAGAATATTGTTAAAGCAAGTAGCACCTGGTTCTTATAGATTGTGTTTTTCTTCTGAGTTTTCCTTAACACTGGACAAATAGAAAAACCTTGAAGAGAAGGAGGAGAGAAGAATCAAGAGCCGACTTCATGTTGGATTTGATATTGAAGCTCAGTGTCACGGACTTAGTGTTTTAGGCTACACTTCGATCCGTGCGACGCACTATCTTCCTCTTCGAAGAATCGTGCAAGCCTTCTCCCAGCTTAGCTAGATCGCTAAGGCGATATTTAGAATATTGTGTAGCAAAAGAGAGAGTGGAAGATTAAAACTTCACTATACTAGAAAAGACTACAACTTTGGGTGGTGAGGAACAAATGATGCCTCCCCCCTTATTTAATTATAATGGCTCATAGAGCTTTATAAGGAAACTTCTGGAAAGAATATTTTAGGGATTATTCTTCCTACCATAACTAGAACGACATATTCCAGTATTATGCCCTAAGAACATAAAAGAAAACTTCTCGGGCCATCCAGAAGGATCTTGGGCCGCCTAGAACGATCTTGGGCCTTTCGGAGAGATCCACTATCTTCTAGAGACTTCCGCCATCTTCTAGAATGTTCTGGAAGATTCTCGCATAATCCTGGTCCGTGGAGAGTTATGCAAATCTGTCTCAGTGGGGCATAAACTTTTGTGTGTGATACCCCCCCACCTGTTTCGTCGACGTTCTCGTCGACGGGTGCAGCAAGTCTCGTGCGGCACTCTCCTTTGCCCATTTTCTCCTCAAGATCGGAAGCAAACTGGTTAGATGCACCAAATCTGGCCGCGGTCTGTGCCCTCCTCTGCGCATGACGAATCTTGGGCGGGCTGTCGAGTCATCGATTCTCCTTATCTTGTGGTTGTATATGGTTCTGTACACCTCCGCGCATGTGAGCCCCCTTGCAAGCCTGTCGACCCAAATGTCCCTCATGAGCCTTGAGCAACTCCTTGTGCGAGTTACTCTGCCTTGTCGCTTCTACCTTCGTGCAGCTTATGACATACTTCTCTGCCCTCGAGCCCAGCCTGGTAGCACGGTCCACTTCCCTCCGTGGAAGTGGCTCCTCGGGACGTCCATTTCGCGTGAAAGGCTTTCCTCCTTATCACTTCTGTTTCCCGTTATACGTATTTTCATATACGTATGCGAGATCTCTGACGTTTGTCAGGTGACCCGTACTTGGACTTGACTTACTAGCCTAGTATTGGTTAGTCATGACTTGGCTTGGTTTATTTTGGTCTGGCTTGGTTTGATTGGGCTTGGTTCATTATGAGAAAACTCTCTCTTTATAAAGTAAAACCACCCCTTTCTCTCTTTTCATTACTTCCATTTATTTTTTCTCCTTCTTCTCCATTACTCTCCCACCAACCTAGAGAGCTTGGGCAAGTGCAACTTGCTTCATGATGGATCTTCCATTTTATAGTTCTATCTTCATCTCTACATGATTCTAAGCATCTTTAGGACTTAGAGTTTTCGGTTTGGACGAATGATTTTTGTAGATCTGAGTTTGTAGCCTTTTCGATTTTCTTGGGTTTTAATTTATAAAACTTCATTATTTTCAAGTTTTGATTTTCTATGTTGTAGAGAATTCGATTTTACCCAAAATAGACCTTTGAAAAGTTAGATTTCGACTTGTTTTGAGAAAGTTATGACCAAAATAAGATTTGGACATTTTTTAAGTTCATCTGTCCTGAATCTGGTAGGGACGATGAATAGTGCCGCATAGTGCAGCCTGCCACATAGTGCAGCCTGCCGTAAAGTGTCGCATGGTGATGCAGCCTGCGACATAGTGCAGCCTGCCGCATAGTGTCACATGGTGATGCAGCCTGCGACACAGTGCCGCAGAAGGCCGCATAGTGGCTATTTTGGCTGTTTTATGTCATATTTGGCTGAATTGTGGCCAGAATTTCTTCCAACTCCCAACATGAAACTTGTAGATCTTTTTCTTGGCTTGAAGAATATGTTACTAGATATTTATGCAAGTTTCTCTTATTCATGATAATATAAGGATAGAACACGATAGTGGTATATTAAGGCGCACTCTTAACAAGTAACTTGACATGATAATTCTTGATAGTGATCCGTCGTGGTGCACTCTTGACAAGTAACATAACATGATAGTGGTCGTCGTGGCGCACTCTTGACAAGCAACCTTGGCATGATAATACATTATAGTGGCTCGTCGTGGCGCGCTCTTGATAAGTTAACCTAACATGATAATCTTGGTATGTTGTTGAGACAGCTATCTTAACTTGCTAAGTAACTCTTGTCTTGACACCATGGGTGTTTGTGCTTGTATAAGCTACATGTCTTGTCATATATCATGTCTAGGACATAAATTTCTGGTTACCACGGTCAGAGATTCATACTGAATCTGGCTAGGATAATGACTAGATTGATCAAGTAGTTCATGAAGAGATTTTCCAGCAACATGCAGTCTCGTTATCTGGGCGCTTTAATGGGACTTGTAGCCTGCCGTCGAGTAGGACACTTTTTCAGTACACTGTCATGTGTTGCACCCCCAAGTCACCTAATCCAACTTATCAACTTGCTACTGGATAACCTGGATTAAGTCTGTAGGGCTTGTGGCTGTTGGAACATCTCAATAAATCTTGTTAGTAACTAGGCTTGTGATAACCCTAGTTAGTTAAAGTATCAAGCCGTACTCATTGCTTGGCCGTGATTGATGGATGGGTCTAGTCTAGTCTTGCCTAGACAAGGCCAGTACATGATTTCTTCAGCCCGTTACTGTTATGCTTACTTATTCGATAATTGGTTAGAGACTAAGTTCTGTTCAGGTGAAGGATTACAACCCCGGTCCTTGTTTGGTTTATGGGTTGTAACTTGGTTACTTGAATAGTTTCTTAGTTATCTTTTCGTTTATCATCCTGATTTCCTTAACCCATGTCTTTTATTATCAATTATGTCTTTATGTGCTAATATGCTGGTTTTAGTTCTTAAGTGAAGCATCCCTTGTGGTACTTGCTCTTTCTGGGGTCTGACCTAGCTAGTTTTGTATGGACAGATTTTTGGAGTAGCTTCCGAGGATCTTCCAGCCTTCCAGCCAGATGGTGAACACTAGAAAAAATTCTGGCAACGAGTGGGTTTATTTTGCTCTCCCACTCTAATTCTAAAATTATTATTTTGAGGCGTTTAGCCACCGAGCAAGTGTTAGCTCGTGTTGAATTTACATTCCTGTCTGTCCAAGGGCTGTAACATGATCGACAAATCCTAGGGTTGATCATGTATGACTTAAACTCTTGCTAGTCTTTGCATTTTGTATGACTAGCTTCATGATCATCTGAATATGTAATGTTTGGGACGCCTTACTTTGTATGTCTGATGATCTACCATCTTGTTACATTTACTTGCTTGCTTGAGATTGAGATACTAGGCTTGTTCTTGATCCTAAGAGACTAATGGCTTGTAGTAAATCCTTATGCATCTAGACAGCCGTGACCATATTGCGAGGTGGGATTCACTTCAATGTATGTAGCTGGCTGTGTCTGTCCCCCGCTCTCCAGTATTCTGGTTCTGGGGACGTGACACGATTTAAGTGGTGGCCCATGCAGATCTATTAAATCAAGATGTGTGGGGGTTTTACCGAATATAAGTCTCAATCAGCACTAGCCCTTGATCTCTACTCGTGTCTCCTAATCTTTCTAAAATCTTGACCTGATCACATGCTTATATCCTCGATCTACCTTGGTCCTTCCTTATTTTTCCTATGTTATTTCTTCAGTGGCATTGTTCCTGGTCCTGCCGATCAGTCCAGCGGAGCACCTCCAGTGAACCAGCAACAACCTGAGGACCAAGCCTAATACTCTGGAGCAGCCTCCCGAGTCATGCATTTCGGGGATCCAGAGCCCCAATTAAACCAGTCCAGCCTGCAGAGCCTGACAATGGAACCTTGGTAGGACTCATCCGGGAATTGCTTGCATCACAAGATCATCGGGGTGATGCCCTACACCAGACAGTACAAGATACCATGGGCAGAGTTGGTTACCAAGGGAACAATGCAACCAACAACTTCAAGCGCATGAACCTTCCTTTCTTTAACGGAACTGAAGATATTATTGCTTCTGATGCATGGCTTCAGGACACAGAGGTTATCCTGGAAGCAGCTAGAATTCCTGAGGATGAGAAGGTGGCCGCTGTGCGCCTACAATTATTGGACTTAGCTCGCACCTGGTGGGCGATGCTAGCAATGGGTTTGGCGACGCCTGTCTTATGGGCGGTATTTAGCGACAAGTTCCAGACAAAGTATTTTGACGCAGTAGCTCGCTATGATCTACAGACAAGATTCACTAATCTCAAGCAGATAGGAAGGACGATCGATGGATATACGGCCGAGTTTTCTAGGCTTAGTCGGTTTGCTTCCATCTTGGTGGCGACCGAATTGGACCGAGCCAACAATTTCAGCAGGGGCTCCACCTAGAGTTCATTATATCAGTAGAGCAGTTTGAGCACCAAACGTTTGATGCCGTCTTGCGAGCAGCAAAGAGGCATGAGTATACTTCTCAGCGGATAGTAGATCGAGCCGGAGGGAGGAAGAGGTCTCATGGGCAGATGTCCCAGTCATTAGTACCACCCCCGACAGCTAGGACTTTGGCTATTGGAGCTCCTAGGAGGGCGACCACAGTTTTGTCGGTTTAGCACTCGACTCCGGCGTATCCTCAGCAACAGAAGCAGAAACAGTCTTCCGCAATGGGCTGCACTCACATTGTGGGAAGCCAGGACATGTAGTATCAGAGTGTCGTAGAGCACATGGATTGTACTTGGTTTGTGGGGCACCGGATCACAAGATAGGGTCATGTCTGAATATAGCCATTTATCGTCATCAAACCTAACAAGTCCATCGGTTAGGGTCCAGCACCAGTGCAGCAGCAGTACCAGCCTCCGAGGCCATTGCCGCCTCAGGTTCAACAGTATGCCAAGCTTAGATTCGAAGCAGGTAGAGAGGTCACCAGCAGAGGGGACCAGCACCAAGAGGGCAAGGTCAAGTTATGGCTCTGACCGTGGTAGAAGAATTGGCATCAGATAAGATGGTGGCAGGTACCATTCTCGTCAACTCTTTTCAGCATTAGTATTATTTGATTCGGGTGCATTGTATTATTTATGTCGGCACGATTTGCTACACGGATAGGACTGGAGCCCGAGTCATTATCAGTAAGGCTCAATATACTTACTGGTAACAGTCTTGTGGGAGTAGATAGAGTATTTTTTTTGTGTCGAATCGTAGTTAGCGGTAGAGAGTTTCCCGCTAGGTTGATAGAATTTTCGATGGCCGATTATGATGTGGTCCTAGGAATGGATTGGTTGAAGGATCAATACGCAAGATGACTGCCATATTGGCAGGATATTTTGGTATTCCAGGCGAACCAGAGTTTTCATTTTCCAGAGGCGAAGTTGTACCTTCTCCCTCAGTCTTGCAGATGGCAGTAGCAGAGGCAGTTCGGTTTTCCAGAGTAGTAGAAGAGTTTTTCGATGTATTTCCCGAAGAGCTTCCAGGTATGCCACCAGAGAGAGATATAGAGTTCACTATCGACTTGATTCCAGGGACGGCACCAGTGTCAGAGAGTCTACAGAATGGCGTCTTCAGAGTTAGAGATCTTGTACAAGATGATTGAAGAACTCAGAACCAAGGGATTCATTCATGCTAGCGGATCACCTTGGGGAGTCTCGATACTTCTTATGAAAAAGAAGGATGGTACGTCAAGATTATGTGTTAATTACCGTACCTTGAACTCTGTATCAATCAAGAACATATCCTCTACCAAGGATAGATGACTTATTTGATCATCTCAAGGAGCGACAGTATTTTTGAAGATTGACTTGCGATCAGGGTACCACCATATCAGAGTTAGAGTGCAAGACATCCAGAAGACAACATTTAGATCAAGATATGGGTATTGGGAGTTCCTTGTTATGCCATTTAGAGCGACCAATGCACCAGCCATATTTATGGACCTCATGAATCGTATCTTCATGCCTTATTTGGATCAGTTTGTTATAGTATTTATAGACGACATCTTGGTCTATAGCAAGAGTGAAGCGGAGCATGTACAACATCTCCAAGTGGTCCTTCATATTCTCAGAGGGCACCAGTTCTATGCGAAGTTCAGTAAGTGCGAATTTTGGCTCGATCGTATTTCGTACTTAGGTCATATCATCACCAAAGGTGGAGTGGAAGTTGACCTCCAGAAGATAGTGGCTATAGAGTCATGGCCAGTATCCAGTACAGTCGCCGAGGTTCGCAGTTTCCTTGGATTGGCCTACTATTACCGGCGATTTATTTTAGACTTTGCTCGGATTTCAGCACCCATGACTCAGTTGACCCGCAAGGATGTACAGTTTGCTTGGACAGCAGAGTGTCAGAGTTTATTTGAGAAGTTAAAGCAGAGATTGATGACGTCTCCCATTCTTACTCTTTCGATAGGACTGGAGGATTTTCAGTTTATTGTAACGCTTCCGGCAGATTGGGATGTGTCTTGATGCAGCATGGTAAGGTAGTCGCTTATGCGTTACGTCAACTTTGTGACCATGAGAGGAATTATCCTATCCATGACTTGGAGTTAGCAGTGGTGGTTTTTGCACTTAAGTTGTGGGGGCACTATTTGTCACGACCCGCACCCTTTTCGGATACGAGACATGTCCAAGCCAGCCTACGCCACAGAGTCGGCGGTAGAACACTGTCAAGCTCGCAAGAAATAACTGCTCAAAAATAAAGCAATTGCTGCTCATTCACATTTCTAAGTTTATTACAACAGTTACAACATTTACAATTAAAGGAAAAATAAAGTTTTACAATTAAAGAAATTGATACAAATGCTTTCTATTCTAAGTTGTCTTCAGCATACCCAAGTCTTCCCCAGTGCTAAGAGTGATAGCGGCTAAACCGAAAAATGTTTTCCAGTCAGGATTGAAACAAGTACACAAATCGACGGTAATACAAAACATAACAGAATTAATAAGACATGAAAATAGCATATGAGATATGAAAGCTGGTAAGAAAATGATGACATAGCACGATAGAGAAAACAAGGAAAAACTAATAAAAGACATCTATCTAGGTGGTGTAAATATCCTTTCGACATGTGAACGGCTAGGAGGTAAATTCGGCATCTACACGTGCTGTGTGCAGATGCTATTGTTCACGAATAGACATCTTGGGATATTTTCTGGGTAGTCCACAT
>JANAVB010031815.1:0-60696 GCA_029216955.1 Iris pallida
GTAGTGTCAATCATGTGGGTATACAATAGGTGTGTGTAAGGTCAAAGGTAGGTCTAGGAACTAGTATCTGGTTGGTAGAGTAACAGGAAAAGAATTGTTATTCCAATGATCTATAGTAAAGCAGGTATTAAGGAAGATGCATTAGCAGTTAGTTTACAGGGAGTGTGTGCTTTCCTGTGCACAAATTTATGCACATGCAGTGTAACGTTCCAGTTCCAAAATACATAGGATTAGGTACGTAGACATGCTAGCTGTATAATAAATATACTTAGCTATAATGCAGTATAATCATGGCTCACTAAATCTCATCTACAAATAAAAGAAAAAAAGATATTATAATCAATATGAATTATCGTTTATACAAATTGTTGGGCGAAAACAAATCCACTACCAACTAATTTAAATAAGAAGAATAAATACAATGAAAGAATTTGTCAAAAATAGTAAAAGACGATCCAAGAGCAAGTCAACTTCGATAGAAAGGAGAAGACCATGATCTTCTAGAATTCCTGTAGGAAGTCAAGAAAATACACACCTGAAGAAATCAGCAGGTCCTCAGAGGGACGTAACAAGACACAGAAAAACATACAATATAACTGAATATAAACTGCTCAAAAATAATCCAAACGAATCATAACATGGTCCACTACTTCACCCTTGAATTAGAATACCATCCCTCCAACCAAACAAGGACAAGAGATGACACCCTAATCTATGATGAAGTGTCTTTTCATGTCGTAATCCGATATAGTATTTGAACCACAACAAGGTTCAGTACCTTATCATTGAAACAGTAAACCATACCTACAAAGAAACAAGGACAAGGTGTGGCAAACTAGTCTGCAACAAGATACTGTTCCAAGTCACGATCAGGAATAAGTACACAAACTAAAAGTACATATACCTAACAGATAACTGTCACCTAACCACTCTAGGTGTAACACAATCGAGAATAGTACATGGTCGTTCAAAGTAAATAGTACCTCAGTAGCGAGTCTAAATATACCATTCCTCAGTATCGAGTGAGTCTATAACATATAGTCTACCTACCGTTCCCCAGTAGCGAGCGATTCTACAATAGATAGAGTGGACGTCAATGTCACATTTATATTCTCTACACCTAATGTCCTAACTCTAATAACTACTAGTCTACTATCATGCAATCCTATTAGTAGTTATAACCTGACGCTTGTTTTATATGTATCGCTGGCCAGTCGATACGCAAGACTGAGATCTAAATGCAACTCGTGACTTGTGGCATATATGTGTCAAGTCCAATGAATGCAGGTGGTCTCTTACTTCTAGGTCACATGTGCATATAGTAAACAAAAATAAACAAATTATGACTAAGCAATTACTTGCAGTCCAATACGACTAAGAAGCGTGATTTTACGTTCCAAAAAATAAATAATAATAACTAAAACCATGCAATAAAGTGAGCTAAAGTAAATAGATAGTAATAGTAAGGTATCTTGCCTGATGTTGCATCCGATGTGGTACGATGATCATAATAGCATGTAATTTGATTTTAGTGTTACAACTACACAAGACGGCCTCCGATGATGGCACAGACTGTTCCATCGAGTCTATAGCAGTCAAATTAACTAGGGTCGACATAAGGACGTACATAATTGGCGAACGAATAAGAATAATGGGATTAGTCTTGGACAGAAGGACAATCGAAGAAAATTGGATAAATAATACTATATTTTTAGAAAATATTAATAATACTTGAAAAGATTTTATTACCTGGAAGTATTTTAAATGAAGATATACTTGAAAAATCAAAAACCTTTTTTCATCTAAAACTCTAAGTTTGTCAAAAGAGGATTTGGGTAGAAATCTATACTTCATTAGTTGAAAATATTTTAGATAAATATTTGAAAGGAACTACTGGAAAATCATTTTAGATAAATACTATGATTCTGTCAAATAATATGTATTAAATAGATAGAACATTATAACAATAGCCCATAATATTTTGTTACAAAATAGTTTTATTATCTACTATATATATTTAGTCAATAAAAATAACAAAAATATTTTATACTAATGGTATAATATTAACAAAGATAAAAAGTAGTATTTATAAATTCTTATATGTATATAACAATAATTATACTAATAAATATGTACCAATATAGACTTATTATGGTATACTAATAATAGATAAAAATTACTAAAAATAAATAAGGACAAAAATAGCAGCATGTGATGTTCTCTATAGTTGATGCGAGAAAAATAGATAGTAAAGAGGAGAGAGAGGAATGAGGAAATCAAGGGTGACATGGGAAGAGAAGGAAAGATAGGGAGATAGAAAGATCTAAAAAAATTTTTAAGAGGGAGAAAGAAGAACATCAAGAAGAGGGAGAAAAAGGGGGTGCTAACTTCTGGCATGCGCTCAACGAAAGAGGCACTCCGGTCTAATTAGGGCTTCGAGGAGGGTTGTCCGTGCGAGATGCTCTCGTCGGTAGGGGCATTGCTCTTTTGGGATGGCTCAGCTAATATTGCAACGATGAAGGGGAATTGGTCGAGGTAAGATCAGGGACTGCACGTGGAAGTGGACAGCTCCAGCATCGGATGTACGAGGATGGGCCAGGTGTGACGGAGGAGTTTACTTGCACGGACTGAGCTTGCTAGTGGAGGGCAAGGCTCTAAGAATAGATAAGGGTCTATTTGGTATTTTAGATGTCGATGGTGGTAGTGGTTACGCCTGTGGTGGCAGGTTCGGAGTTTGGTGGTTGCTGAGATGGAGACTGTGACGAGCGGTAGGATGCGGTGGTGTCGCGGTCGCCAGACTCGTATGGTGGAGGTGGCTGCTGGGGTTTAGGGATTATGGCTCCATGGCGGCGGAGTCGTGGCAGTGGTCGTAGATACGACGGTGGTGACTGGTGTTGCTTATTGGGTCGAGGATTGTAGGGAGGAGGAGACGGCAGTGGTTGGTTGATCAGAAGATGGCCAGAGCCAAGGGGAGGACTAGTGCTACAAGGGCGGTGTAGTGGTTGAGGAGTATAGTGGTGCTAGCACACAGCGATCGGTGGGTGTCGAGGCGGAGATGGAGTTTGGTTACGGGGGAAGCCTTGGTGACATCGATCGCGGTGGTCGACGATAGATTTAGGGTTAGGGTTAGGTTTTAGGTTAGGGACAGAAGTGGAGGTTGGTTGCGGGAGGAGCCTTGGAGTCATAGATTTGTGTAGATCTAAGTTATGAGTTTTTTTTCTTGGTTTTGATCTAGTAAAGCTGTAGGAAATCTTGTTCTATGCAGTTTAGACCCTTGGAAGTCCTGATTCGGACTTGTTTTGAGCAAGTTATACTCATTTGAAGTTTTCGGGTTCCCATGGAGCTTGGTTGCTGTTTGGAGAAGAAGAGTAGTGCGCCGACGCCATGTTGGACTAGGCACCCCATTTTTTTATGGCACCCCCGTGTCCTGTCGCCCAGTCTGGCCTAGGCGCCTCTACCCCTTGCGCTCACGGTGCTTAGGAGCCAGTATGATGCGCCCAGTCTGGCCAGGCGCCCTCCGTGCTCCCTGCCCCTTACGCTTCCGGGTGCTTAAGCGCCCAGTGTCATGTGTCCCTCCCCTCTGGTCATCAAGGCCTAGACGCCCATGTTGGCCCATGTACCCACGATGATCCAGCACCCCCTGGCCATGCGCCCAGTCTGACCATGCGTCATTCTGACCCTTGCGCCCAAGCTTACTTAGGCGCCATTATGGCCCTGGTATCCATTCATGCCTAGGTTCTATCTTGGCCTTGGCGCCCGTTGGTGTCCAAGCGCCCATCCATGCCTAGGCGCCCCTTGTGATGCGCCTATCTCCATGCACCTTCCTTGTTTTTGAATTTATTTATGTGTTTTGGTTATATGCATGTACCATGAGCCTTGACCCGACCTGAGCATGACTTGACTTGGCTGTAACATGAACTTGGCTTGCACATGAGACCTGGCTTGGACTTGAATATGATAATTATGGGCTATGATTAAAACTTGGCGTAAACATGACTTGATAATAAGAACCTGTCATGATAACTCTTGATAGTGGCCCGACAGGCACACACTTGATATGACATGTATAATCTTGATAGTGGCCCGTAGAGGCGCACTCCTGATAAGTAATCTTGACAAGTAACAAGTAACCTGACATGATATGTATAATCTTGAAACGCTATTGCGACAGCTACCCTGACTTGCTAAGTAACTCTTATCTTGACACCGTGGTTCATTTTCTTGATTGTGCATGTACAAGCTACCTGTCTCGTCTTGCATCATGTCTAGGATATGGATTCCTGGTTACCACTGTCAGGGATTCATAATAAATCTGACTAGGTAAATAACTAGATTGAACAAGTAGTTCATATAGAGAGATTTTTCCAGTTACAGGCGATCCCGTTATCCCGGCCACACCAGAGGGACTTGTAGCATGCCGACAAGTAGGGCACATTTCTAGCCTACTTCCATGTAGGGTACTTCTTGAATACTAAAGCACACTGTCATGTGTAACACTCTATGTCACCTAATAATTCTTGTAACTCAAATAAATTACCTCGCCTGGATAACCTGGATAGCTGCAGAGCTTGTGACTGTGAGAACATCTTATTGTATCTTGCTAGTAACTAGGCTTGTGACAACCCTAGTTAGTTAAAGTATTAAGCCGTACTCTTGCTCGGCCGTGATTGATGGATGGAGTCTAGTCTTGTCTAGATAGTACCAGTATATGGTTACTTCAGTGCATTATTGATTATGCTTTACTCTTGTCGATAAATGGTTAAGGACTAAGTTCTATTCAGGTGAAGGGTTACAACCCTGGTCCTTATTTGGTTTACGGGTTGTAACTTGGTTTTCGGAATAGTTTCTTAATTATCTTATCATTTGTCATCCTATCTTTCTAACCCTGTCTTCTTGTTACTTAATCATGTTCATTTATTTATATCTTCTATTTATTAACATGCTGGTTTTAGTTCCTAAGTGAAGCCTCCATTGTGGCACTTGCTCTTCTGCATACAGACCCAGCTGGTTTTGTATGGCCAGATTTCGGAGTAGCACTCGAGGATTTACCTGCCTTCCAGCCAGATGGTGAACACCAGACGTAATCCTGGCAACGAGTGGTTTTTTTTATTTTGCCCTCCCACTCTATTGTAAATTATTTTTTTGAGGTGTTTAGCCGCCGAGCAAGTGTTACCTCGTGTTGAAACTTACTTTCTGTCTGCCTAAGGGCTGTTACATGATTGGCAAATCCTAGTATTGATCATGCATGACTTAATTCTTGCTAGTCTCGCATTTTGTATGAGTAGCTTCATGATCATCTAAATATGTAATGTTTGGGATGCCTTACTTTGTATGTCTCATGATCTAACATCTTGTACATTATTTGCTTGTTTGAGATTGAGATACTAGGCTTGTTCTACACCATAGAGACTGATGGATTGTAGTTTAACCCTCATGCATCTAGACAGCCGTAACCGTATTTTGATGTGGGTTGCACTTCAATGTACATAGCTGGCTGTGTCTGTCCCCCGCTCTCCAGTATTCTGGTTCTGGGTTGTGACAGCGGGGACAGGCCAGGTACGACAGAAGAGTTTATCGGCACTGACGGAGCTTATCGGTAGAGGGCGAGGTACTGAGGACATGTAAGGGTCTATTTGATATCTTAGATGTCGATGATGGTAGTGGTTACACCGGTGGTGGCGAGTTTGTAGTTTAGTGGGAGTTGGGTTGGTAACTGCGACGAGCGGCGGAAGATGGTGGTGTCGTGGTCGTCGAACTCAAAGGGTGGAGGCGGCTGCTGGGGTTTAGGGTCTATGGCTCCATGGTTGGTGGAGTGGTGGCAATGGTGGTAGGTGCAGCGGGGACGACGAGTGTTGCTTGGTAGGTCCAGGGCTGCATGAATGAGGAGATAGTGGTGGTGGGTTGGTCGAAAGATGGCTGGAGCCAGGGAGGCATGGTAGTGTAAGGGCGGTATTGCAGTAGAGGAGTATGGTGGTCGAAGAAGGCAGCGCTAGCTGGGTGTCGAGGCAGAGGTGGAAGCTGGTTGCAGGAAGAGCCTTAGTGACGTCGGCTGCGGTGGTCGACGGCTAGAGATAGGGTTAGGTTTCGATTTTAGGTTAGGGATTGGATATTTGGTAAATTGATTGTGTAGGGTGTGTCCGACATAAGGGAAAGTTTTTTGTAAGCCCCCTGAATTTAGGGCTTATTTTTTTCAATTTTATAAATCAATTATTTGCAATAGATATTATTATTAGATTATTATTTGATTAAATGCTCTTTATCGTGACTTTGACTTCTGGAGCGTCAGGGATGCCAATCTCTGGAAACTCTCTTCATCATTGTGTAGTAGACAAGATTACCTTCATGTTGATATATCATGTCTCATCCAAACTTGTTCCCTTGTACTCTTTTTGCTTCACACAACTTTGTGTCAATTTAGACCATTTGATCATTTAATAATTATTAATTGATTTTCCCACTTTTATCTTTGATCATCATATGCACGTTACCGTGACTTTTAATTTATGAACACAAGGCTAGTCTTTTTCTTGAAACCAACTCCTCATGCATTATCTACTCTAGATGCCCTACACCCATGACCTTCGTGTCCCACTCAGACACACCATCTTTTGCTTCATTTGCTTCGCACAACTTTTGGGTCAATTTAGGCCAATTAATTATCCATCAAAAAATGTGACCTGACTTCCAATTTAATTTTGGGATCCGACATCGATCCAACCTAGTCAAACCAAAATATGAACATGGTCCACACGAAGCCTACTACCTACATGACACTTGTGTCACATTTATTTGAGCCCCTATATGCTACTTATTTACCCATGATCATAAACACCCAAAATTAATTCATTTATTGTACCCAGTCTGTTCTGGCCAGACCCGGCTCAACCAAACCTAGTCCAAGCTTTATGTTACCCTCCCTCATGACACCTTCACTCTCTTTGCCCTTGAAAAATATTAAATACCTAGACTACCTATTCAAATATTTCTTGGATAACGCCCTTGATTTAAATCCCTAAGAATAATATGTTTCCTACATTAAATTATAGCCTTATTCCACCCTTATTTAATCGTAGCCCTCCATTCCTACATGACAACCCACACACCCATGCCTAGGAATGTGGCCGGCCCTAACATTTAGGAATCCCACTCTCTCTACTCCTTTACAAACAACCCCTTTTATTTTATTAATTCCTCACTCTCTCTCTCCTCTCCAAATACTCACAGCCCCATCCTATTTTCCTCATCCTCTCCACATATTTCCCCTCATATTGGCCGAACACCACCAGCCTCTGCCCGAGCTCAGCCCCAACCACCACCAGCAATATTCCTCTTCTCCTCCTCCTTTCTTTCATAACCACCATCACCATCTTTATCACCACATACCACCACCACCATGAACACCACTACCATCATCAACGCCATACCCATCACCCATCTCTACCACTTCTCCTTCGGTCGTCGTCGCCGTACCCCGACGCTGCACTACCGCCACCATGGCAGCACGCAGCAGCAGCAGCAACAACCACAGCAGCAACAACCGCAGCAGCAGCAGTGCATGGCAGGCAGCAGTAGTAGCGCACGGCAGCAGCCGCTTCCGGCCGATCATGCGCCACCGCGGCCGTCGTCGCCGTCAACGAGCCCCCTTTGCCGGGCTCACCCCCGGGCAGGCCCCCATGGCCACCGCCTTCTTCCCCGACGAGCCAAATAGCCGATTCGTGCGTTTGGCACGAGTTCCCGTCGTGACACGTTTGGAATGGATTTCAAAATAGCGTTCCGTCGCAGCAACTTTGCGCTTCGGGAGATCCGACCGTTGGATCGGCGAACTCTTTCCTCTGTCACAATCTCGGTATATAGCCCTTCACTCCCCTCAATTTTCGTCCGTTAATTTTTTCGTTTGATACATCAAAACCGGCCACAAAGTTGACTCTTTAAATTGTATAATTTTTGGACAGTTTTATGGAGCCAACTTCGTCGGTTCGTATCTCCTCTATCACAGCTCCGTCTGGCATGCCACTGGTTCCTATACGCAGCTGGTATAACCCTCTTTTTACCCCCTTAAGTATTGTTTTATTATGATCACGTTTGATTGGTTGAATTTGACGCCAAAGTTGGCCGTCCGAATTCGTAATTTCCAATTTGTTAAATTTTATTTTTGAACTGGGACTCCAGATTCAATTTCTGATGCCACCAGTAGACTCATGGCGTCGTTCTGGCACGAATTCATATATAGTTTGTTATATTTGGAGGACGTGGGCCCTGGAACGTATTTCGGTGCAAAGCGGGCCCCACAGTCCGGGTCAACGGGACTTTTTGACGTCGGCTCATCGGAATCCAATTAAGGATATACCGTTGAGTTCGTATCGTCATTCTGGACTCGTTGACATATAATTTGCTAGGTTTTAGTGGATAATAGTTTCGGCATGCATTTCCGTGCAAGTCGGATACCAATATCCGGGTCAATGGGTCATTTTGAGATCGATTCATCGGAATCCAATTTTGGACATACCGTTGAGTTCTATTGTCATTCTGGACTCGTTGACATATAATTTGCTGAGTTTTGAGGATATTGGCTCCGACAGGTTTTTTCGTGCAAATTGGAATTTCAATATCCTGGTCAACGGACCAATTTGTGATCGGGTCAACGGAATCCAATTCTGGATATACCGTTGGGTTCGTATCATTATTCTGGATTCGTGGATATATAATTTGTTAGTTTTAGTGGACTAGTATTCTTGTACGTTTTTTGGTGCAAAGCGGACCGACACAAATACCGTT
This sequence comes from Iris pallida, assembly GCA_029216955.1. Taxonomy (NCBI): domain Eukaryota; kingdom Viridiplantae; phylum Streptophyta; class Magnoliopsida; order Asparagales; family Iridaceae; genus Iris; species Iris pallida. The sequence goes on from JANAVB010031815.1 coordinate 8,776, forward strand.
TTGACCCGAAATTACCTTGTTGCCCCTGTGTCCAAATTCGACTTATGGATAGGCTATCCTAGATGATTTGACCATTCTGGATACGTTGGTGATGTTTGTTTCATCATCCAACAATGTTTGTAGATATTTTCTCTTTGTATTACCTTTTATTATAATTACTTCTTATTAAATTTGTATTTCGGATTTAGTACAACGAAATTGAGATCAGTCGATTCCAGTGATCTCACATCGCTGAAATTGGCAAGATGATCATGTGGATCACTTTGATAAGATTATTAATTTTATCGTTGATTATCTTATCTCGATTTGCGTGTCGTAGGTTTCGATGTACGAATAACGAGGTGCAACTTGATATTTTAATTCTTAGATTAGAGTTGATCCTATTTGACCAAGATATATGGTATCTTGGTAGGTAAATATTAAAGAATAGTATGCATAGGCTAGTTTTGACCTCGGTTGACCAAGTTTGATTGCTTGACCAAAATTCAACTATCAGTCAACACTTGGCCTAGAAATGTCTAGAACTTGACCAGAGTTGACCAGTTGACCAAAAGTCAACTGTTAGTCAACATTAGCCTAGTTTGACCCAGAGTTGACCAGTTGATCAAAAGTCAAATGTAAGTCAACCTTTGACCTAGTTTGACTTGGTTTAACTTTCTGTGACCTAGTTTGACCTAGTGTGACTCAATGTGACCTAGTTTGACTTTGTTGAACTGAGATTGACCTAGATTACATAGCTTATACTATATAATCCTGCCTAACACTGTTGAACCCTAATTAGCTTATATATATCTCATCTTTAGGTTTGTGGCATCACTCTGAGCATCGACCCCATTTGATAGCTCAGGACCGCAGGCGAGTACATTCACTGATAGTTTTCATTGTCTTGATATCTGCTATATCCGATTAAGTTGTAGTGTCTTACTTGATTTCCTGACACGATGGTTCACGGACTAGTATACGTCGGATCATGACATGAGATATTGTTCTTGGGTTTTCTTTGTATATTAGTACATTTCCTATCTTGTTTCCTGTACTTGTATAGACACCGATTCCTGAGAAGGAGTAGCTACCCTCTTAGGGAATCACGTGTCATGACGTGTCATGTCTGGATCCATTATACTATTCGGGGATGGGGAATTATTAGGGACTATGTGATCAAAGCCACCCTGTCACTATATTCTTGTGCTTGCGCTATCCTCACTTCACGTAGAGTGTTGCAAGATCTTATTTCTTGTGCTCATTATCAAGGTTGGCCGACATTACCCTTTCCAGTGATTTTTATGTGATTATTGGGCCAAGTGGATAGCCTGTCCTGTAACTTTCCTAAGCAGATCACATAACTCTCTAATAATTCATGGCACATTTTATATTTATTTTATCACATCATATATCCTGCTCGGTTCTACATTCAGTACTTTTCTTACCTTGTTATGATATTCATTACTCGTATGTTCTACATGATTTTATGCTAAACCTTCATTGGAGGCTAAGTTCTGTTCGGAAGAAAGGTTACAACCCCGGTCCTTGTTTGGTTTACGGATTGTAACTCGGCTTCCGAATAGCTCCCAAGTCATCCTATATCTTTGTCTTATATTTCATTATAATTGTCTCTTATAGAATTTGTCAATTTATATGGAACTGTTGTTAGCGTTTGTACTTGCTCATTTTCCTGACAGGATAACCGTTGATGTTTATAGAGTACATGTTAGCTGATTGCTCTACCTCGGGTATGGCCATGATAGAGTTTGATGAGACATTACTTCTTGAGCCCGTAGATGATATAGCCCTTGTTTAGACTGTTAGATAGGTTTGCCTGGATTGCGATCCAGCTAGTGTTTTCAGACTGTAGTTTTTATATTATATTTTGAGTTTTTGTGATGTGTTTATATCTCTGAGCTTGTGTTGGATCTTGAACTCCTTTCCTGTTTTCCTTTCTATCATATTTCCATTTCGTGCTATCTATCCTAGTTTGTCTTGTGATTAAGTTATGCCATATTATACCTCCGTACGGAGATGACAGGTACCCTTATATTTTGTCTAGTTGTAGTATTTATAGACGACCTATATAGCGTTCTACCACCGATTATGCGGCGTAGGCTGGACATAACCACGTACTCGTGCCCCTAATCAGGGTGCGGGTCGTGACACGTTTTTGTGGTGGCCCATGCAGGTCAGAGTCGCAACTAGTGCTATTTTGTAGAGGTGCTTGACTTAGAGCACTGCTATGAGTCTGTTATTCGTATATATGTTCTAGGTTATGATAGGAGTTGCTCAATCATAGTTAGGAACTCTTGATAGATTCCAGGAATAACCCCTGAGAATCTTACTTCGAAAACTCTTGAGTCTATTCCCACTTGCCTCCATTTACACTTCCTTGATTTGTTGTTGATTTTGATTCCTGATGTTCGTTGTTGACTTTGATCTTGCATCGAGATAAATTTTGTAGATTGAATTAAGGTATATCCTGATAAGGTAAATGTCTGCTTTATTTATGGAGTTTAAAATTTATTGCAGCCATGCAAGCTAGCATCTCCGAATGGAGGAATAATATAAAGTACAACTCAATCACAACTAAGAAAGAAAGTACGATGTGATAGATAGATAATCAACATAATCCACAGAAGCTGTTAATACAGCCTGTCATGTTTTAAATAGCTTGTTAATTTGACATATCTCGAAGAAAACCCTTTATAAATTGTAGTTAGGTAGGATTCCAACCATTTCGCATTTCAAGGTTTTTGGTATTCGTTGTTTTATCCTGAACACCAAGGATAAATTGGGTAAGTTTGACTCGAAGGCAGACGAAGGGATATTTTTCGGGTATGCTGCCAAGGTTAAAAGATATAGAATTTTCAATAAAAGATCTATGATTGTTAATCTATTAATGTTACTTTTGATGAGCTTAATCATCAGTTATCTAGCGACAGTGATGATGAACATGTACAAAACAAGTTCAAGACACCCAAAGATACAACTACCAACGAGGGCTATCTGGAAAGTCTACTTAAGAAGATAAAGTTCATGCAAGACTATCCGGAGACACTCGTAATAGGTGATGTATCCAAGAGAGTAAATATGCATTCTTTAAATAGAGATATAGCAGCAAATGTACACTACTAAAATTTGCTCATTTGGCGGCATAAATTTAGCGACGTTCGATTAACGTCGCTAAATTGTGTACATTAGCGACGTTTTAGTGAACCGTCGATAATAGTCGCTACTAGCGACTAAATAAGCGACGAAATAACGAAGTATATTAATTACATAAGTTAGTCATCATGAAACGTCGCTATGACGTCGCTAATAGCGACTAATTTAGCGACTGTCGTTTGAACGTCGCTTAATTCGAATTATATCCTCCCCCCACCGATTCATTTCTCCAATTTTCCTCTCTCACTCTCTCTCCTCCCCCCTCCGGCGCTCTCACTCTCTCCGGCGGTGACTCTCACTCTCTCCGACGACTCTCCTTCCTTTCCGGTACGTGACTCTCCCCTCCCTCTCTCTCTCTCCCCATCTATTTTGGTTATTGGTGGTTTGGGGGGGTGCGGGTGGCTCGGGGGGAAGTGCAGGGGGGATGCGGGTGGTTGGGGGGTGAATGGAGGGTGGCTAGAGGGGTGGAGCATGGGGGACGAGGGCGACTGGGGGAGGGGAGCTAGGGTTATGGTTCGGGTTAGGGTCCATTTTCTTCCATTTTACTCTTTCACTCTCTCTCCTTTCCCCTTTGGCGCTCTCACTCTCTCCGGCGACTCTCACTCTCTCCGACGACTCTCCTCTCTCTCCGGTACGTGGTACTCTTCCCCTCTCTCTCTCTCCGGCTGTTTTAGTTGTTGGTGGTTGGGGGGAGCAGTGGGAGTGGAGGGTTAGGGTTCTGGTTATGGGTGGTGTAGGGGGCTTGGTCAGGGACACCGATAGTGCCGAAAAATCTGATAATTTAGTAATAATTATTTGTTTTCAGACACCAAAAAATATGATACTCTGATTCGAACGCACCGATAGTGCCAATATTTGTTGGTTGGTTAATTGGTAACATGGTGATCGGAATATATAGTCCCTGCATCCATTCGACTGGCAAGACAGAAACTATGGTACGACATGGTGATCAGGACATAGTCCCTGTAGCAATTCGACTGGCGAGGCAGAAACTATGTAGCTGTAGATAAAGTTGACTGCCCTCCGACCCTCTTCCCTCGGCAATAATGATATGACAACCTATCACTATATCTTATATAGTAGTAGATGATGTCTTAGTATTACATTATGTGAGTTTATCTTGATTCTGTTATATTCTTCAGATACTAGATACATTAAGAACATATACTACACCATATGTACAGAACATAGATGATTCACACTAATGTATGCTAGAATAAATTTTGGGTTATGTTCTAAGCCATCCGTTCTCACACTTGGTGATCGGGACATATAGTCCCTGCAGCCATTCGACTGGAGAGATAGAAACTATGGTACGACATGGTGATCAGGACATAGTCCCTGCAGCCATTCGACTGGCGAGGCAGAAACTATGTAGCCGTAGATAAAGTTGACTGCCCACCGACCGTCATCCCTCGGCAATGATGATATGACAACCTATCACTATATCTTATATAGTAGTAGATGATGTCTTAGTATTACATTATGTGAGTTCATCTTGATTCTGTTATATTCTTCAGATACTAGATACGATAAGAATATATACTACACCATATGTACAGAACATAGATGATTCACACTAATGTATGCTAGAATGAATTTTGGATTGTGTTTTGAGCCATCCATTCTCACACTTGGCAAAAAATCAAATTTTCTGTACTTTATCTGCTTCGAAAATGTACTCAAATTACATGATGGTTCCTTTAGTTAGCTTGCTTATGTTACAGTTATATTATTTGTGAATATTGATCTTACCAAATGGCACCCATGACCCGAGGAGCGGCACGACGTTTGAGGGAAACAGTGAATGCTGAGGTGTCTCCTCCTACTGTTAAGGAGGAAGTGGCATCGGTAGCTAGTGAGACCGGGAGTTCTATTCATCCAGTACCGGTAGCTAGTGAGACCGGGAGTTCTATTCATGCAGCACTTGTAAGGGACTACATCTCTCCTACCGTCGTCGATCCCACTTATTCGAGGTGGTTGCGTGATCGTATCACTGAATGTTTGCGTGAGCTGCGTGGTTCTCATTAGCTATTAGTACTTGTTTGTATTGGACTATTTGTATTGGGTTGTTTCTGTATTAGACTATTTGTATTAGACTACATATATGAATTAGTACTGTGTCAATCTCTGGATTGTATTGGACTACGACATGGTGATCAGGACATAGTCCATGCAGTATTCGACTGGCGACGCAGAAACTATGCTACGACATGGTGATTAGGACATAGTCCCTGCAGCCACTCGACAACCAACCGGAGAGGATACTCTGAGAGATCCATCTGAGTAGGACGTATACTCTGAGAGATCACCTTTGCAAGAATGATATCAGTAGTGGGATTGAGTGTTGGCGGAGATATTATCAGAGTATATGTCCTACTCAGATGTGTCTCTCACCGTTACTATTTTTTCTGACAGCATGGTGGATGTGCTCCGTCAACAGATTCTTGCTCTGTGCCAAAACTTTGACCCGGAGCTCAAGTGGACATCCTTCGTGTAGAGCTCGAGCGAGAGGTTCCTGACAGTATGGTGGTCTATTTTGTCAAAGGATTCTTGCTTTACCTAAGTCCTTCATATCAAACTGTTTGGATAACCATACCCTTATATCCTATAACTCCTTCACATTGTTTCCAATGAGCAAGATGTCATCTACGTAAAGTACTAGAAATACAACCACATCTGTCATACTTTCTGTATACACATGATTCATCCTAACATTGATCAAATCCATAGGATTTTCTCACCTGATCAAAATATATGTTCCAAAATCTGGAAGCTTGCTTAAGTCTATAAATGGACTTCTTGAGCTTACAAATAAGGTGCTCTTGGCCCTTTTCAATGAATCTGTCTGGTTGCTTCATATAGATGTTTTCCTTAAGACTTTCATTAAGGAAAGCTGTCTTGACATCCATTTGCCAAATCTTATAATCGAGATAAGCTGCAATAGATAAAAGAATCCGGATAGACTTAAGCATGGCTAATGGCAAAAAGGTTTTCTCATTATCGATACCCTCTCTTTGAGTAAAATATTTTGCCAGAAGCCGAGCTTTAAAGGTTTCAACCATACCATCTGATCCTCTTTTTCTCTTATAGACCCACTTGCATCCAATGACTTTTACACCAACGGAAGGGGCTTCTACAAGCTCCCAGACCTGATTGGAATCCATAGATTCTATTTCAGATATTATTACTTTTTGCCAAGACTCTGCATCTTTATCTTGGAGTGCTTCATTGTAGGTATAGGGATCATAATCTTGTTCCTCAGGGACGAAGTCTGACGATTCTCCCAAGAACATATATCTATCAGGTTGTATCATAACCCTCCTACTAGGATGATGCACTATCAGTTGTGGTGTAACATTTGTGACACGTTATCACTATAAGAAAAATGATGATTCTTGACGGTTTATAAGTTGACGGTCGTGAAAAGCCGTCGAGGAAAGGGGTTATCTTGACGGTTTTAGCCTTACGTCAATAAATCATCCTTTTTTGAGTATTATTGGCGGTTTTCAAGTAACCGTCAAGTAAACCTGTATTATCACTGACGGTTTTAGAGGAATCGTCAATAAAATCTTTATTTTTATTGATGGTTTTTTCATAAGCGTTATGTATTATAATGAGGTAAAATTCCCGCCGATATTTTTGTATGCTATTTTTGTAATTTTGATATAACTTGCTTTTCTTATATCCCCGAGCCCTAGCCCCTCTTCATTCTCATCTCTAATCTAAGCCATCCCCTCATTATCACCCTCGAATCCCTCCTCCTCCATATTCACCCAAACCCTAATCCCAACTCATTAACCCTAACCCCGGATATGGGTGGAGGCAGCGGAACGGTAGCGACGACGAAGGCATGGTGGTGGCATCGGCCGTGCCGCTCCCGAACCCGTTGGTCCAACTCCAGCCCCGGTTCAAGGAGGTGGAGGCTTGCTTCCGGTCGTGGCTGGTTAAGCAGCTAGTGGAGATCGTGGTGGCGGTCATCACCGCCACCAGTACGACCCTTGGAGCCACCATCGCGGTCTTATGCGGACACTCACTGCCGACGTGGCCGTCCCTCCCCGTACCGGAGCCCTCAACCCCCAGGCCACGGCCTCCCTCAACCAAGCCCAGGTCCACTTCTTTTTTCGCGATTGTTCTCTTTCTGGAACGAAGCAGCAGCCGAGTTCGAAACCCTAGCCAACGTCGATTCTCCTTTTGTACTTTCTATCTCTTTTTGTTCATGTCGATTTCTCGACGGATACATCTTCTGATCCTCAATCCGAGCTCGGTTCTGTGTTATTCCTATTATTCCCGATTTGTTTTAATTTTTTTGATTTTTTTTGAGTTAAAAGGAATGTTGATCGGAGAAGTATTGTTCAGGAAGTACTGATTGGTGTCTGATTCGAAGTAATTTTTAGGGTTTTCTATCCAGTGACCAACTGTATGAGAGAAATCATAGACTGTATTTCTTTATGTTGTTACGGTTTCTGCAATACCATAATAAACAAATAGCTAACACTAACAAATAGCTAATACTAGATCAGTTACAGACTAAAGTTGGCTGCTAGCTTAGCTAACACTAACAAATACAAACACTATAGTTGGGGAACTAAAGTTTTTGTGATCAGTTTACAAGGGACTAAAGTTGGTTGCTAACAGTGAACCAAACCAAAAAGCCAGGATACAAAAATGCAGCGCTATGGCACTAAGCTTAGGTTCTCTTTAATAGCAAGAAAAAATAACGAATGAGAGATTTAGGGTGCGTTTGGTTCAAGTTTTTGAGGCTTGGGAATGGGTTTTAAATTCCTTACCCATGTTTGGTTTGTTTAGGATTGGGAATGAGGAGGGAATAGAAGGGGCTTATGTGGGAAAGCTATTCCCATTGACTTGAGAAAGCTATTTCCAAGCCCCCCTTTGGGAATAGATTTGCTTTCCTAGGAATGATGTTTGGCTATTTTGTTTGGACGATTATACCCTCTCTTTATTCTCAAATTTTCAACTTCTATACTAAACATGTGAATCATCATGAAATTAATGAAAGGGTATTAATGGAAAACTAAATAAATTAATATTTATATCCCTTTGTAAACCAAACATGGAGATGAAATTTTAAAAAAATTTGAACTACCTATTCCCAACCTAACCAAACATGTGTATGGAAATATTGAATTCCTTTCCCATGGGAAAGGAATTGAAAAACTATTCCTAGGAATACAAAAACTTGATCCAAACGAGCCCTTAGAAACAAAATACTTCATTGCTAGAAATGAAAACGGATGCCAATGGAAAGGTAATATAGGTAATTCGTTAGAGGGAAGATAAATTTGTGTACTTAGAAATAAAACTATGACAAACTTTCATTTATAATCCATATTTTTCTAGCATTATTTGATTTTCTCCTAGATTTATTATGCCTTTTCTCCTTTACGTCATTGATCATTGATCATTGATACACTGCCATGATTTGAGGTTATGCCATTATCAATCACTTTATTTCTAGACATTTTTTTCAATTTTGTGAAGGTTACCAGCTTGGTAAAGAAATGTGCTCGAAAGATCACTCTAAGTATCGATGATGGTGCAAATGATGTGAGCATGATCCAAGCTGCTCATGTAGGTGTTGGCATAAGTGGGCTGGAAGGGATGAAAGCTGCAATGGCTAGTGATTTTGCGGCCATAGATTCTATGATGACTGGTTCCAGTCATTATATAATGTCATTTTTACAGCACTTCCTGTTATCATTGTTGGATTGTTTGACAAGGTATCTCATACTTTACCTATTCTTGGTTATTGTTACCTTCATTCAAGTCAGGCTGCATTAGCAGTCCTGTACATTCACCCAACTAAAATTCATCTTCAGATACTAAATGCAGTCACTGCAGAACACTGTGAAAGCATAGAGAAATGACTTGTTTAAATAGCTATGTGATTTAGATGTATCTATCAATTATGGAAATTGCTGATATCAGCTTCTCTAATGCATATGACATGATAGAAGTATAAACTACAATTGACTAACAACCCGAATATGCTTACTTAGATGTCGACAAAAACAAAGGAAGGAAGCGTCTCACGTCCAGACTGTTAACGGGAAGCTGACTGCCTTGAACAAAGTGTCGACGGAAGAAAACGATAGAACGCAGAAGTCATCTTTTGTAAATAACAATGACGTGCATTGAGTTGTCATTGTTGTCTCATGATAGAAGTCATCTTTTGTAAATAACGATGACATATAAAAGCCATCTTTTCTAAATAAAGATGATACATAAAAGTTATCTTTTATAAATAAAGATGACGTACGTTGAGTTATTATTGATTACTAATAACAAAGATGACCGCTTCATAGATGACGGCCAAACAAATGTCATCAATTATCATATTTAGCCGTCATTGTTATCCATTTTTGTAGTAGTGACTACACACGTCCATTTAGCTTATGGGACAATATAACAAACACTTGGTGTGCCATCCTCAGATTTCTTCCAAAAGTGGCACAAAATCCATCCTAACTTTAAAATAAGGACTCACTAGAGCCTGAAAACCCTTCCTATGGGTTGTCCTTATGCATGGTGAGTTCCTAAGGGTCCAATATTAAAATTGGAATTTAAATGACAAGGTTAGAGAGTGTTATACATATTGAGAGATGAATTCCTAATGAAGAATCCAATGGACATGATTCCAACACGAAACTCCTTAGCAAATGGACTCTTCTCCTTGCTCCTAGCTCTAAGCTCCTTGTAGGCTCTTCCTTCTAGAGAGGATGAGAGGAACGGTGGAGGAGTGAGTGGGATTTGGAAGGAAATTAATGGTGGAAATGGAAGAATACCAAATTTGGAGGAATGGAGGCTATGCCAAGTAATGAATGAAGTGAGGCCGCCTCTCCTTATGGCCGGCCACTTCATGCTAGGTTAGGACCAAGGCACAATATCCACTTAGCCCTATAAAGCTGTCATTTGGGTAATTAATTGTATGTAAAGGTTTGGAGCCATTTTGGACAATAGCCTAATCACTAAATGAACTAATTGGTCATGAATAATTACAAGAAAAATGATCATTTACATCACGTAAAACGCACCTTAAATGATCTTTCACGGCGTACATTTGGGTGCCGTAAAAGGCAAAGACGTAAATGACCCTATTTTTTACGGCGCACATTTGAACGCTGTAAATAATCCTCTCCACCTTTTTTACGGCATTCTGATGCGCGTTGTAAAAAATAATAGAGTGGGTCATTGACAGCGTTTCCATGTGCGCCATAAATAATAGGATCATTTACGACGTTGTCTTTTACGGCAACAAAATTTATGCAGTAAAAGATCATTTACGACAAATTTTGCGTGCCGTAAATGATTTTTCTTTGTAAATCCTATAAATGACCCTCTTAATGTAACATTATTGTAGATTAAACTCAATATTATCACATTGAATTATTCCATACTTTCCATTCCACGAATACCTCCAAATAATTAATTATACAATTCTAACTTACATACGCATAAAACACACATATATATTCCGCTTTATATGATAACATTATTATTATTTTTTAAAAGAAAGATATGAAATTGAATATAGCACTAATGACAAAAAAATCACAAAATGTGCCCTTTTGTAAATCCTATAAATGACCCTCTTAATATAATATTATTGTACACTAAACTCGTAGTTAACACATTGAATTCTTCCATATATACTTTTCATTCCACAGATACCTCCAAATAATTAATTATACAATTCTAACTTACATACGCATAAAACACACACATATATATTCCACATTAAATGATCACATTATTATTTTTTTTTAAAAGAAAGACATGAAATTGAAGATAGCACTAATGACAAAAAATCACACTAACAATCCAACTTAAGACAATCAAGCAACTCTTTCTCCATTTTTATAAAAATTAAAAAACAAAGACCATGATGTATCATAAATAACCTCCCTACACCTACACGCTATGCTTCACTGATCTCTTCTTCTCTGCACATACCCACATCGATGTTCAAGCTCATCATCCCTTCCATTGGCAGCACTCTGTAGCAATTCCTCCTCGGTGACAGGCAAACCAAACCAAACCAAATAAATCACTGAAACTAAACCAAGTAGCTAAAAATAATTAAGATTATCAGTTATGGAGAGATAGAGAGCAATATTGTCCAATACTAGTACTTGATACTTACTCTGTCCCATAGAGCCGGGTCTGGCTTCTTGTACACGATTAGCAGATGGATTGCTACAAAACGTCGATGGAGTCGAGGCCGACGGGCCCATAGAAAGGCAGTTGAGGGCTTCGGTGCGGGTTTGGCCGAGAAAGATCGGTTTGAACATGTCGAGGTGGTGGAGGGAGAGGTGGCCGAGGAGGTCCCTGTAGACGTCGTACCTGTAGAAACCCGGGTGGTGGATGAGGGGGACGCCGAGCTCAACAATGCAGGCTTGGATGCGGTCGTCCCTGCCATAGAGGGCCCGGTAGCGGTTGAGGTAGGAGTCAACAACTCTGCCGTAAAGAGCCTGCTTTGATTTAGAGAGAGGAAAGGAAGAAGAAGAAGCAGCAGCAGCAGCTGAAAAAGAAAATGGTTTGGAAAAGGGTGATAGTATAAGGGAAGTGGAGATTAGGGCTCTCTTGAATGAAAACATAAATAAGGAAATGAAAAAAAAATAAGAGGGAAATGAAAATTTGAATGAAAATATAGAAAGAGAAATAAAAATAAGAGGGAAATGAAAACTTGAGTGAAAACATAAATGAGATGGCTCGCTTGAATGAAAACATAAATAGAGAAATGAAAAAAAAAATAAGAGGGAAATGAAAACTTGAATAAAAACATAAATAAGAGGGCTCTTTTGTTTTGTTTTTTTTTTTTTACTTTTTTTTCGTTCGTTTTGGTTTTTTGTTTGTTTTTGTTTGTTTTTGTTTTGTTTTTTTTTTGGTTTTTGTTTTTTTGTTTTTGTTTTTGTTTTTATTTTTGTTTTTGTTTTTTTATTTTTGTTTTTTTATTTTTTGGTTTTTTTGTTTTTGTTTTTTTGTTTTTTTGTTTTTTTGTTTTTTGTTTTTATTTTATTTTTTGGTTTTTGTTTTATTGTTTTATTGTTTTAATTCTTTTAGTTCTTTTTTTATCAATTTTTTTTCTGAAGAATATAATGTTTCTATACATTATTTTAAAAAATTATTTTTTATTTATTGTTTTTAATTTTTTTTGCTATTTTTTATTTTTTGAAAAAATTCAATTGTTTTTGTTTTTCATTTTTTTAAGAATGATTGTTGTTTTTTTTTTGTTTTTTTTTAAAGATTATTTATCGATTTTTCTCCGTTTTAATTCCTTTTATTTTTAATCATTTTTTCCTTAAGAATATAATTTTTCTATACTTTTTTTCAAAAATTCTTATTTATTTATTTATTTCTTGTTTCTGTTATTTTTTCATTTGTTTGAAAAAAAATTCAATAGTTTTTTTCTTTATTTAATAATGGTTTTTTTATTATTTATTTAGAAAGATTTTTGTTTTTGTTTTCTCAGTTTTAATTCTTTTTATTCCTTTTATTTTTATCATTTTTAGCTAGAAAATGAGTCTTCAATTACAACGCGCAAAAATGTATGCCGTAAATGAGTATTCATTTATAACACACAAAAATGAATGTCGTAAATGAGCCTTCAATTACAAGGTCCAAAAATGCATATCGTAAATGAGTCTTCATTTACAAGACATAAAAATGCATGTTGTAAATGAGCCTTCAATTACAACGCACAAAAATGTATGCCGTAAATGAGTCTTCAATTACAATGCACAAAAATGCATGCCGTAAATGACTCTTCAATTACAACGCGAAAAATACTTGCCGTAAATGATTTTTCAATAACGGCGTGCATGTCAAACACGTCGTAAAAAAGACAAAAAATAATTCTTTTACAGCGCACATATTTTTACGCTGTAAAAATGTCATTTACAACGTGCAGCAACTACGGGCCGTAAATTGCGTGCCGCAAATGCTACATTTTCTTGTAGTTGCATGCTAATTATTTGGACTCTAGTTTAGTGTCTTGGTTAACCGTTCCACTAACACAAGTCCATAATTAGGCTAGCCTCTAACCATACCAACTAACACAATTAAATTAAATAAATACACACCATCTTCCTAAATAATATTGACAATATATAATAACTATGAAATGACAAATTTACCCCTATTTGAAAAATTGGTAATGACTTTAACCGTTGACAACATTAGAGGAGAATCCGCCTACATACTATGGACCTACTAAGGAAAAGGTAGGCAATGATATTGAGGGGTTGAATCCTATTCTTATTGGGAACATTAGTTACTTTGTTTAGTCATTAGCGGCATTTATTTTCATTGAATTGCATCATCTCGAGATTATTAGACTTAGACTTTCACTGTTACTGGATTACTATTTAGACCAATGATTTCCTTTTGGAATCGTATGGATGCTAATCAATTAAGTTATGAATTTTTAGTTATTTGTTTTCGTATCTCATCTTATCTACCTGCATAGTTGAATTTATGAATGAGTTAGATAGTAACTGTTACTTACTTGATTATGAGTTGTACATTTATCCTCTTGATAAGATTTATGTAATAATATTGGCAATGAGGTATAGGCATTGTGTATCATCGATACCACGATATAGGATAGACTTGGTCAAGCACTCATACGTAATTATTTGGAAGAAAATCGTGACAACTAGAGGATCATGACAGCTATGTTTGAAAAATGTTAAAACTACAAAAGATCTAGGACAACAGAAGCCCTTTCTCTAATTCCATTTCAAAAAGTTGGCTCCACAAAATAGATTTTATCGATTTAGGGAAAAGTGATACAATATATAAGAGAGTATACATTACTTCCTAGATGTTTCCTAATTTGAGACAAAAGTAAGATAAAGTAATATTACAATAAGAGCTATTCCTATGTATAATAATTTGAGAAGAAAGAGAGAAAATAAAAATGAGGAACGACTCTTCTTAAAACACAAATTTTATAATTCTCTATCAAACTCTATTTTCTACTTTATTTTACATATGCTTATATAGCCAAGATAAATATGTTTTTATATAATAAAAAAAATAATTTCATAACTAAAATTCAAATAGGCAAAATAGCTATGTTTTGGTAAAACCAAAATAATAATTTCACAACTAAAATTCTAATGGCGTATCTAATAAAACTAAAAAGTCAGAAAAAACTAACTGGCTAAACCTAACTAATGGTCTACCAGCAATCTCCCAGAGTCAAAGATTTTACCAATGGATGAATGTTGCACAAGCATTATGAGCCGATCTGACATCACTTTTGAGTCATTTTCAAGTCACAACTAGCCACATAAAGATGTCCTTTCTATATATTTCAATAACTTTTCTGTAGGTTAACAAAATTGAAGAATTTACTTGTAGGGGGCTCAATTTCTTCGGTGGTAGTCCAAATTAGACCCTATTAACAGTAAAGTACCTCATTTATTATTTCTTACTTAAAAGTAACACACACTATAATTATGGTGTATTACAGTCCCTGTCCTAACTTTCCGTCAAGTTGCTAACTGAAATGTGACGTGGCATGCCAACTCCTGAGCTAAGTGTACACGTGTGTAGTCCACGTGTACACTCAACTAAAATTAGGTGTGGGGCCGGGGAATAGGCTCAATTTCCACTCTCCAACTCTCTCTCTCTCTCTCTGTAACTCTTTCTCTTCCAAGGACGAACATGCTAGAAGAGGCGACGACAATCTGCTGAAGACGAAGAGAGGCGACGACGATCGGCTGAGCACGAAGCAGCGGCGCCGCTCGCAGATGGGTACCTCTCTCTCCCCCCTCTCTCTATCTTCTTCTGCTTCTTATTTTTCGTCTTCTGCGATTGTTTTCTTCGAATCTTCAATTTAGGGTTTTATTCTTTTCATTTCATTCTGAAAACCATAATTGAAGAGCACGAAGCGAATTTAGGGTTCTGCTGGCACCGATATTATTAGCACGAATTGAATTTAGGGATCATCTTATTCAATCTTCAATTTAGGGTTTTCTATTTTTTTTTCATTACGAAAATCCTAATTGAAGATCAGTTAAACCCGAAGGCTGAGCACGAAGTGAATTTAGGGTTATTTTGTTAAATTTAGGGTTCTGAGCATGAAGTAAATTTAGGGTTCTTTTGTTAAACCCGAAGGCTGAGCACGAAGTAAATTTAGGGTTCTTTTGTTAAATTTAGGGTTCTGATATAGTAATTTGTACTATATCACATAATTATATAGACATGAATATATGATTTTATATAGACATGATTTTATATAGACATAATTATATAGACATCAATATATGGGACATGATTTTATATAGACATAATTATATAGACTTCAATTATATAGACAGTAATTGATCTACATGTATATAGACATGAATATATGTGACATGATTTTATAGACATGAATATATGATTTTACATAGACATGATTTTATATAGACATAATTATATAGACATGAATATATGGGACATGATTTTATATAGACATAATTATATAGACTTCAATTATATAGACAGTAATTGATCTACATGTATATAGACATGAATATATGTGACATGATTTAATAGACATGAATATATGATTTTACATAGATATGATTTTAGATAGACATAATTATATAGGCATGAATATATGGGACATGATTTTATATTGACATAATTATATAGTCTTCAAGTAATTGATCTACATGTATATAAACATGAATATATGTGACATGATTTTATAGACATGAATATATGATTTTACATAGACATCAATATATGTGACATGATTTTATATAGACATAATTATATAGACAGTAATTGATCTACATGTATATAGACATGAATATATGTGACATGATTTTATAGACATGAATATATGATTTTATATAGACATGAATATAGGTGACATGATTTTATATAGTTCTTATATAGACAGTTATTGATCTACATGTATATAGACATGAATATATGTGACATGATTTTATAGACATGAATATATGATTTTATACAGACATGATTTTATATAGACATAATTATATAGACATGAATATATGTGACATGATTTTATATAGACTTCAATTATATTGACAGTAATTGATCTACATGTATATAGACATGAATATATGTGACATGATTTTATAGACATGAATATATGATTTTATATAGACGTAATTATATAGACATGAATATATGGGACATGATTTTATATAGACATAATTATATAGACTTCAATTATATAGACAGTAATTGATCTACGTGTATATAGACATGAATATATGTGACACGATTTTATAGACATGAATATATGATTTTATATAGACATGAATATATGTGACATGATTTTATATAGACATAATAATATAGACAGTAATAGATCTACATGTATATAGACATGAATATGAATATATACTTCAATTATATATAGACTTCAATTATATGATTTTATATAGACATGAATATATGTGACATGATTTTATATAGACTTCAATTATATAGACAGTAATTGATCAACATGTATATAGACATTAATATATTTGACATGATTTTCTAGACATGAATATATGATTTTATATAGACATGAATATATGTGACATGATTTTATATAGACATAATTATATAGACTTCAATTATATAGACAATAATTGATCTACATATGTTTAGACATGAATATATGTGACATGATTTTATAGACATGAATATATGATTTTATATAGACATGATTTTATATAGACATAATTATATGATTTTATAAAGACATGATTTTGTATAGACTTAATTATGTGCTAATAGGTAGTTTTAAAATTAATCTGCAATATTTTGACGGGGAAGTTGTTTCGAAGTGGTTTGAGGTTGATACCGTGTCATTCAAGATGATTCATATGTGGGTTAAGTTCTTATACATAGGAAAGATGATGTATTACTGGAAGGAGGCATGTAAGGAAGTTAATTCTGGTCTAAAACGACTTGACAATGATGCAAGTGTCCTTGAAATGGCTCACATTGCTATTGATCATGGGGGTGGGGAGGTAGATGTCTATGTTATGCATATAGGAAATGAAGAATGTGAGAAAGAAATTGAGTACCTTACAGACTCAGAGCATGAGACAGTTGAGGTTGATGATGACAGTGATGAAGACCTACGTGAAGAAGAGGCAGTTGATATTTTTATGTTGATTTTGGTGCAACAGACCAACCTGAAGAAGTGGCAGTTGATTTTGATGTTGGTGTCACAGACCTACCTGAAGTAGAGACACTTGATGTTGGTGGAAATAGTTCTGACCCTGATATGGGGTCTGGAAATCCAGAGATGAAGAGAAGGGATGTTGGTGCTACATACCCACATGGAGAGCCATATGAAGACATCACATACTCACATGAAGAAGATGCAGCTGATGTTGCTGCCACATACCAACATAAAGAAGTGGAGCCTGAAGAAGAGGAAGCTGATGTTGTAGATGAGGCCTTTGAAGAAGGTATCAAAATAGCTGTACCTGATGGTCATCTATTTGATTCAGAATATAATGAAATGGAGGGGGATGAGGACTTATATAAAGTTTTAATAGAGACTGGCCAAGTTAATGAAGATGGAGTATTGCAGGATGTTGATGCTGGAAAGATGAGAAAAAGCAGGACAGACAGACCCAAAATGAAGCCCAAAACAGTAGATGACAGTGGTTTGGAAGCTTCAATTAGATTTGTAGCAGGTGAGGGGGAGAGCAGTGATTATGGTCCTCCATCAGATGAAATTGTTAGTACTGAAAGCAGCTCTGACTCTGATTTTGTTACTGAATATCCAAAGATGGAGAGAAGGAAGTTTCCAAGATTTAATGCAAACAGAAATGTGGATGACCCTAAATGGAAATTGGGGCTACAATTTAAAGATAAAGATGAGTTCAAGATGGCTTGCTGGCAGTGGGGCATAAATCAGAGATGACAAGTGTGGTTTCCAATAAATGATCACAATAAGGTCAGGTGTAAGTGCTATACATAAGATTGCAAAATTTTCATTTTTGCAAGCAAGTTGGACAGGAAAGACAAAGAAAATAAGACTTTCCTTGTCAGCAGCTACAACTTGGAGCACACTTGTGGAAAGGTTAACACCAACTTTCATCTCAGTTATAAGGTGATTGCAGAAATATACATGAATGAGTTTAGAGATGATCCAGGGTGGAAAATTAGTCAAATCGTTAAAAGAGTAAAGAAGTATTTGGCTCTCACCATTGACCCCATGAAGGCTATGAGGGCAAGGAACTATTCAATTAAGAAGATTGAGGGTGATGAAGACTTGCAATATTCTAGACTATGGGATTACAAATGGGAAGTTATGAGGACAAATCCTGGTTCTATATTTGAGTTTAAAGAGCCTAGAGGGAAATTTCGTGGCATGTACATGTGCTTGGCAGGTATCAAAAAGGGTTTCAAATAATGCAGGCCAATTGTTTGTCTGGATGGATGCTTCTTGAAGTGTACTTATGGTAGGCAATTGTTGGTTGCCACTGGAATTGACCCAAATGATTGCATGTACCCACTTGCATTTGCAATTATGAAGGTTGAGAATACTGAGAATTGGGACTGGTTTGTGGAGTTGCTAAAAGAAGATTTTAATATGCACAACTCTCACCATTGGGTCTTCATGAGTGATAGGCAAAAAGTAAGTATTATAACACTGTCATCTCTCAACCTGTCATAACAAACATAACAGTTTCTTAACACTATTATCTTACTTCTTTCATTTATATATGTAGGGGCTTATCAATGCAATTGAAAGACATTTCCCAAATTCAGAACACAGGCTTTGTCTTTGTCACGACCCGCACCCTAGAGTAAGGGCACGAGACGTGGGTACGTCCAGCCTACGCCGCAGTGTCGGCGGTAGAACGCTGTCCTAGGTCAACATACATCTAACAATATAATACTAAACAGTTTATACTCCCCGAATGGGGGTGACATAGCAGTAAATAAACTCAATCACAACTAAGGAAGAAGAAAGCACGATATGATATAGTACTAAAGGAAAACAGATGATAAAGTAGTCTAAGATAACATCCCAGCAATATCCAGAGTACAAACTCTGCTACTGAATATGAAAGAATATATACAACTCAGTATCTCTGAACAGAAGTAAAGTCTAGCTAAACAGTCTCAAGATAACATAAAATAAGATAAGCCTAACTAAACTAGTCTAGGCAGTGGGGGTGATGACCTCAGCTAGAGCTGGGTCCTCCTGAGAGTCCAGCTCGCAAGTATCGTCTAGGGCTGCCACGAGAAGGTATCCACACAGGCCTCCTCCTCGTCCTCTGTAATAGTTTCAACAGGTCCAGTCAGGACAGGAGCGAGCACAGTACATCTCAACAGTTCATAGCAGGTTAGAAAATATAATCATGCAGTAAAGTAAGATACAGGTACTGAAAGAAAAGCAGTATGTAAACAGAGAGAGAGAGCTGTAATAGAAATATCTACTATAAATAGAGACTAACAGTGGCTAGTGAGTCAGAGTACAATATAGACATGTAAATGGCATAGGAGATTCTGATGAGACACTATGGAAAGATTCTGATGAGATACTACTTGGGTATTATTCACATGTCTACTTCTACTCCCCCGTACCCCCAATCAATACACAAGGATCCAACCATTTTATGTTATGATTCCATACAAAGGCCCCCGAAGGGTGATACATGGATGTCCCATAAATGAGGATTCTAGGAGATTCTAGGATACCCAGTAAATGGGATAAGGATTCAAGGAGACTCTACGATTATAAGAGTATATGTCACAAGTGATCAATGAACCAACGAAGCAGAGTGATATGCCATGTAAGTGAAACACACATAACATGTAGTACCCGATGCTTCCTAAGGATAACATCTCAAGAAGGGATCTATATAGTACCAATCCGTGTGACCAACATGACAGTAACAAGTAAAGTAATTTAATGCAGAAAATAATTCTAAGCAGGATATGAAATGATCAGAGAATGTACTCGCCTGGTATCTGATTGTCCAATATGAAAGTATTGTCCGAGGAGTGGTGTCTGGCTCCTATTTAGAACAGCACAAGTCACAACAAGTCCAAAATGATAAAATGAAGCACTGCAATGCATTCTACATGAATCTAGGTCAATCTAGGCCAAGTCAACTCTTGGTCAACTCTGGTCAACCCTAGAAGTTAAACTAGGTCAACTATGGTCAAACTAGGTCTAACAAGTCTACACTAGTCTAGCAAGTCTATTCTAGGTCTAACAAAGCTATACAAGACCATTCTAGACTTTCTAGGCAAACAGACTCACATATATGCCATAGGCTGTATCATGCCTATAGGCCAATCCTAACACAAGACTATATGACATTATCTATATCTAAAATACTATACATATTGATATGTTATCTAACACATCATAGAAATACACTAGCTATAGGTTACCCATGTACCTATACATAGGTATAGGCACATTATATATATATGACTCGGATACGACTCAAATTCACCCTAGGCAATTACAAACGTGTAAGCGACATCAAAATAATAATTTCTATTTAAATACAATTCGAAAATCAATATGAAATGCCCATTGAGGCATTTCGTCAAACACTTGTGCACAGCCACTGATACGTGTCCGATACAGACACGTACAGGACACGAATTGGGACGAATCCTAATCCTACAGAATCAGGACACCTAGGGCTAGGTGTTAATGCAAGGAAACCCTAGTTTTAATGAGGGAATAGGATTTTACCTCTATGTGTTCTTTCAACCCAAAACTCCTTCAATGAGGGAATCGCCACAAGCCACCCAATCTCTCAAATTGATTCAAAACTGTGATTAGACTCCACAATCAGCAAGAGAACGTTGATTAGGTCACAATGGAAGAAATCCCAAATAAAATGGAGTCCTATTCATTAAATTATGAAGAAAATTAAATGAAGGCTTACCTATTCTTTAGGAAATGAAGAACTAATTAAAAAGAGAGCACAAAAACCTATAGAGACATTATATAGGCAAAGGGGGGAGGGTCTTGGCTGGTCATATTAGTTAGGGTTAGGGTTTTTAGATTACATCCTAGGGCTAGGAATGAATCTAGACTAATGGGTGGCCTAGAACAAAGGGCTCTTTCCTAGTCTTAAGCAAAATCACTTAACCATAACTAACTTGACTTAACCCATTAGCCAAAACCATCTAATTCTCAAAGTGGCTCACTAAATTAGTTATGACCCATCTAGGTTAGGTCCAATCTAGGTTAGGCTAACCAAAATCACAAGACAATAATTAAATTAGTATTTAAATCAACCATTCAATTAAATTATTTAAAATTCCTAATAAAATATATTAAATTTAAATAATTCCAAAAATGACAAAAATACCCTCAAACTAGAAATGTGGTAGTGACAAATCTACCCTCCTTAAAAGAATTTTGTCCTCGAAATTGAAAGACGAAATACAACTGATGAGAAGGATAGAAAGTATACCTCACGGTCCAAAAAGATATGGGTAACGCTCGCGCATCTCATCCTTCCGCTCCCAGGTATACTCTCCTGGAGAATGATGCCTCCATGCGACGCGTACCAAGGGTATCACCTGGTTCCTCAGAACCTTCTCCCGTCGATCCAGAATCTTCACTGGCTGCTCTGGATAGCTGAGAGAAGGCCCAACCTCAATCTCTAAATGATCGAGCACATGGCTAGGGTCAGCCACGTATCGTCTCAATTGTGATACATGGAATACGTTGTGGACCCCCACTAGTACAGGCGGCAAGTCTAGCCTGTATGCCACGTCACCGACTCTCCTGCTGATAACGAAAGGGCCGATGAAGCCGGGCTAAGCTTTCCGCCTCCACCAAAACGTATCATACCACGAGTCGGAGATATCCTCAAGAAAACCTGGTCTTCGACCTAATCACAAGCAAGGTCTCAATTAATTATAATAAACAAACATGATTAATAAAACACAAATAATCAACCTAAATCTAATCCTACTCTAATCTGTACCTCAAACTAAGGGCCTCCGGTGGCTATCGGCCCAGTGCTGATGTCTGTCCGGTGCCACTCCAAGTCTGTCCCTGATGAGCTTCACCTTTTCGGCTACGTCAACAACCATCTCTGGCCCCAGTAAAGCTCGCTCACCAACATCATCCCAAGATAAGGGTGTACGACACCTACGCCCGTACAGAGCCTCGAAAGGTGACATCTCAATGTTGGCCTAAAAACTGTTGTTGTAAGCAAACTCCACCAAATGAAGATGATCCTCCCAGGAACCTCCAAAGTCCAGGATGCACTTCTGCAACATATCCTCAAGTGTCTGGATAGTCTGCTCTGACTGTCCGTCCATCTGGGGGTGGTATGAAGTACTAAACTTGAGCTGAGTGCCCAAGCTGGTCTTCGAACTCCTCTAAAAATGTAAAGTAAAGCGACTATCCTGATCTGAGACGATGCTGATCGGAATCCCATGAATCCTGACCATCTACCGCATATACATCTCCGCCAGCCTCTCTATAGACGTACCCACCTTGAATGGTAAGAAGTGGGCCAATTTGGTCAACCTGTCAACGATGACCCAAATCGCATCTTTTCCTCCTGGTATGCGCGATAATCCTGATACGAAGTCTATAGAGATATGCTCCCATTTCCACTCGGGAATGGGCAGCGGCTGCAACAATCCACCGGGCCTCTGCCTCTCTGCCTTGACCTGCTGACAGACCAAGAACCTAGCCACGAAGCGAGCCACCTCCCGCTTCATCCCGGACCACCAAACATGCTCCCTCAGATCTCGGTACATCTTGTTGGAACCTGGGTGTATAGAGTACTGAGATCTGTGGGCCTCCTGCATAACCTGCTCCCTGAGATCTCCGCTGGGCACACATAACCTGGAACCGTGCCTCAAGGCACCATCCTCTGCAAGAGAAAACTCGCCCTCCAGCAATCCTGCTCGAACCTGCTCTCGGAGATACCACAGAGCAACGTCCTCAAACTGTGCCGACTTTATCCTCTCTACCAAGTCTGACTGAATCTGCATGCCCCACATCTGCATCTGCACTCCGGGCATGATCACCTCAATCCCAAGGCTCTCTAAGTTTGCAAGCAAATGACGATCCATGGTCAAACACATGGCTGTCGGATACCTACCTAAGGCATCGGCAACCACGTTGGCCTTCCATGGGTGATACTAAAGTAGGATGTCAAAGTCCTTCATCAACTCTAGCCATCTTCGCTGCCTCATGTTCAACTCCTTCTAAGTGAACACATACTTTAAGCTCTTGTGATCTGTAAAAATCTCCACCCTCTTACCATACAGATAATGCTTCCACAACTTCAGAGAAAATATCACTGCTGCCAGCTCCAGGTCGTGGGTAGGGTAGTTCTTATCATAGGAACGTAATTGCCTGGAAGCATAGGCAATTCCCATGCTGCTGCAAGACGCAACCCAGCCCCTTCCCTGAAGCATCATTATAAATAGTGAATCTACCTGATCCTGAAGGCAATGTCAGAATCGGAGCTGTCATAAGACGCTTCTTCAACTCATTAAAAGCTGTCTGACACTCCTCTGACCAAACATACTCAGCATCCTTCCGGGTCAACCGAGTCAACGGCTCTGCAACCCGGGAGAAATCCTGCACAAATCTCCGATAATACCCTGCCAGCCCCAGAAAACTCCTGATCTCTGCAACTGAAGTCGGCGCTGCCTATGCCTCAACTGCTATAATTTTCTTGGGGTCAACTGAGATACCATCTCCAGTCCCCACATGCCCCAAGAAGTCCACCCGGTCCAAGAAGAACTCACACTTGGAGAGCTTCCCGTAAAGCTGCTCCTTCCTGAGAATCTCCAGGACTATCCTCAAATGCTCCTCGTGCTCCTCCTCAGTATTGGAATATATCAAGATGTCGTCAATGAACACCACCACAAACTGATCCAGATACTGGTGGAACACCTTGTTCATAAGGTTCATAAACACTGCTGGTACATTGGTTAGCCCAAACGGCATAACCAAAAACTCAAACTGCCCGTACCGCATCCTAAAAGCGGTCTTGGGAATATCATCCCCCTTCATATTCACCTGGTGATATCCAGACCTCAGATCAATCTTAGAAAATACCCGAGCTCCGCTCAACTGGTCAAATAGATCGTCGATCCGCGGCAGTGGATATTTGTTCTTGATCGTGAGGTTGTTGAGTGCCCTATATTGAATACACATCCGTACTGACCCATCCTTCTTCGGCACAAACAATACTGGTGCACCCCATGGCGACAAACTCGAGCGGATGAAGCCCTTGTCCTGTAGCTCATCCACCTGCTTCTACAGCTCCACCAACTCACTGTTGTTCACCCGATAGACGTACTGAGAGATGGGTTCCGCTCCTAGAACCAACTCTATCAAGAACTCTATGTCTCTGTCTGGTGGCAATCCCGGCAACTCCACTGGGAAAACATCCATATACTCTGCTATCAAGGGGTGTGGAATCGCCTGCTCCTCGATCGAGACTCCACAGAAAACTCCGCTGCTCTTCTCTGCATGACGTTTGGAGTACTCGAACTCTGGCTCCCCCGACGCTCTGAAGAGAACTCTACCCCCTCTGCAATCAATACTGGCGTGGTGCCTGCTCAATCAATCCATGCCTAGTACTATATCGTAGTTCGGCAATGGCATTACGAGCAGGCTCACCTCCAACTCACGGCCTCCCAAAATTAATTTTCGACTCTTACAAACATCACTCACGAGGATAATGCCACCACCGGTCGTGATCTTGTGAGTCCTAGGCAATAATTCAGCTACGATACCGTGTCTAATCTCAAAAAATACTGATATGAAGCTATGCGAAGCATCGGAATCGAATAATGCAAAAGCTGGACTGGAGTCGAGAAGAATCGAACCTGCGATCAGCTCTCCGATATCCTCTGCATCCTCTGCTGCCATGGCGACTCCTCGCCCCTGCTGGCCTCCCTTGGCCTGCTGCTGGTGCTGGACGAACCTCTGTTGCTGTGTCGGCAGGACTGGTCCCCTCTGCTGGCCTGCTGGAGCCCTGGCTCCTCCTCCCTGGCCTGCTCGTGCTATACGGCACTCCCTCATCTTGTGGTCTGCTGAACCACACACCAGGCACTGGCCCAGCCTCTTCCGGCGCTCATTGAAGACGTGCCCAGGCTTCTTGCAGTAGGCACAAGTAACACCCTGTCTCTGACCCTGCTGGTGCTGTCTCGGCTGCTGCTGCTGGTGAACTGGCCTCTGCTGGATCGGCTGCGGCTGGAACTGCCTCAGCTGCTGGTGCTGAAAGTGGGGCCTCTTGGCCTGGCCTCTGCTGCTGCTGCCCCCAACTGGGTCTCGCCCCCTCTTGAGCCTAAGCTCAAGATCATCCTCTGCCAACAAGGCTCCCGTCAAGATCTCCTCAAATATGGCATCCCTGTTGCCCTTGGTCAGGGACTTGACCTCCTTGACCAGACCCTTCCGGAACCTCTGGGCCTTTGCCGTCTCGCTCAAGCCCTTTACGAACCTGTCACGCCCCAGAACCAGAATACTGGAGAGCGGGGGCGAACAAAGCCAGCTACGTATATTGAAATGGAAACCACCTCGCTATACGGTCACGACTGTCTATATATGAGGGTTTACTACAAGCCAACGGTCTCTTAAGGTCAAGCCTATTGTCTCAATCTCAAGCAAGTAATATAATTACAAGATGTTAGACCACCAAATATACAATAAAAGGCGTCCCAAATATTACATATTCAGCTGATCATGAAGCTAGTCGTAGAAAATGCGAGGACTAGCAAGAGTTAAGTCATACATGATCAACCATAGGATTTGTTCATCATGTTTACAGCCCGTAGGCAGACAGTAAGTAAATGTGCATCGAGCTAACAGGTGCTCGTCGGCTAAACGCCTCAAAAAAATAATTTTACAATAGAGTGAGTGAAACAAAATAGGAAACCCACTCGTAGCCCGGATTCCTTCTAGTTGCCACCATCGGGCTGGAGGTTTGGTAGATCCTCGGGTGCTGCTCCAAAATCTGGCCACACAAAACCAGCTTGCTCAAACCCCAGAAAGAGCAAGTGCCACAAGGGAGGCCACGAAATAAGAACAAAACCAGCATATCAGAACATAAGAAAAATGGAAGAAAAGTACAGGTAATAAAAGTACAACAGGATATTAAACGACTAGGGACATTGAACCATTCCGGAAGCCAGATTACAACCCGTAAACCAAACAAGGACCGGGGTTGTAACCCTTCGCCTGAATAGCACTTGTCCCTATCCATTTATTGTTTAAGATAGGTAAAACAATCATGTACAGGAGTACCAGGTATAGGGACTTAGACGAGACTTAAAAAAGGCTGGACACCACCCATTCACAAGCGGCCAAGCAATTACTACGACTTACTACTTTAACTAACTAGGGTTACCACAAGCCTAATTACTAAAAAGATGCAATGAAAAATTCCCAGTCCCAAGCCCTACAGACTATCCAGTTATCCTTCCGCAGGTTGAGAGTATGGTTGGGTACATCGCCTAGGAGACGATATACCCTTAGGTGACTTAGAGGTGCAACAATGACAGTGTGCTGGAAATGTGCTCTAATCGTCGGCAAGCTATAAGTCCAATTAAGGCACCCAGATAACGAGATTGCCTGTGACTGGAAATTCTCCATGTTCTAGTTTGATCTAATCATTAGCCAAATCCATATTAGCGCGAATTCCTAGACGTGGTACCTAGGAAGTTGCGTCCTAGACATGATGCAAGACAAGACAAGTGGATTGCACAAGCAAGCAAGTAGGAACACCCATGGTGTCAGAGTTTGTTACAAGAGTCAAGTTAGCCATCGCAACGACATCAAGTCAAGTCAAGTTACGAGTCAAGAGTGCGCCGCCATGGGCCACTGTCAAGTTATCTGGTTACCGAGATAAATCATGAATCACAGGTTACAAGTCATCTGGTCACTATCAAGTAGATCAGAGGTACTAAAATCATACTTCACAGAAATCAGGAAAAATGCATTAGTCATAAGCAAAATCATCGAAAATCGTGCCAGGTCGTGTTGGGTCAAGATAATCGTGCTGAGTGGAACAAGATCTCAAAACCCAACCCACAAAAGAAAAGCCAAGTCCAAGAAATAAACCAAACCATCATGGACAAGTGGGTTGCGCAGAGGGGGCGGATGACGCAGGGGTCAAGTGTGCCGGGGGATGGATGGCACAGGGGTCGGTGGCGCACGGCCGAGGGCGCATGGGCCGATGGCGCACGGCCGAAGGCACATGGGCCGATGGCGCACGGCCGAAGGCGTATGGGGAGGGGTGCGCAGTTCGCCAAGGGGCAAGCTGCGCTGGTCAGCCAGCGCTAAAGAGCGCCGGCCGAGGAAGGCTGCGCGGTCCAGCCCAAGGGGGCTGAGCGCAAGTTAGCCCTGCCCTAAAGAGCGCAGGCCGAGGGGGTCTTCTTCTCCAAACCGAGAGAAAACTCTCAAAAACACCAAAATTCAATTCTTCATAACTTGGCCAAATCAAAACGAAATCTGGATTTTCAAGGTTCTATCTTGTGAAAAATTGAATTCTCTTCCACATGGAAACCTCAAAACAAGCAAAATCAAAGTTTAATAGATCAAAATCAAAGAAATCCAAAAATAAGTAAAACTTAGATTTAGAACAATGGAGACTCCAAATCACAAAATGCCAAGTTCTAATATTGTTCTCCATGGCCTAATCTAGCTAATGGACAAATAAAATATGGTGCTTATTTGGTGGCAAGGTGCACTTGCCTATGGTGTTGGTGGAGGAAGGAGGAATTAATGGAAATTATGGAGGAGAGAGAAAGTTAGGTGGGGATTTAATGAGGGTGGGTTGTGGTAGAATGAGGGTGGAGTATAGGTTAAGGTGTTCCATGCATATTAAACCAAACCAATCCTTCTCCACAAAATAAAACCAAACCATGTCAAAACCCATCCTTCAAGGAAACCAAAATCTGCAAGTCGAGCCAAATTACAATTACAGGCCAAAGTCCGAGAAATTAAAATACAGGTCCGAAATACATGCAGGTTTTAACCAAATACGTATTCCGAAATACGAGCATTACAAATCTACCCACCTTAAAAAAATTTCGTCCTCGAAATTTAATCAAGGAGCTAGAGACTGCCACGACAAGTTACACTAAGCACCAACAACTACAATAAGCAGTTCAATCATACAATCATACATGCAAGCAAGGGATGGAAAGTATAAGGCATAAGGAAGACATTATACTTTACGAGTCAAACAAGTAGGGATATCGCGATCGGATATCATCCTCACGCTCCCACATTGACTCACCTAGAGAGTGATGACCCCAAGCAACACGGACTAAGCTAATAGTCTTGTTCTTGAGTATCTTCTCCCTCCGGTACAAAATAGACACAGGCTTCTCCTCATACGAAAGGTTGGTACCAACAACCAATTCCGAATGGTCCAGGATATGGCTCGGGTCCGGGACGTATCGTCGTAATTGGGACACATGGAATACATCATGCACCTCGCTTAGCGACGGCGAAAGAGCGAGATGATAGGATACATCTCCTACTCGCTCCAGGATATCGAACGGCCCTATATACCTAGGACTATGCTTTTCCTGCACGCCAAAGTGAATGACGCCGCGGTTGGGCAAGATCCTAAGGAATACATGGTCGTCGATAGCAAACTCTAATGGACGCGGATGGGCATCGGCCCAATGTCGCTGGCGGTCTTGGACAACTCGAAGATGATCCCTGACTCATCTGACTACTTCAACTGTCTGGGCAATCATTTCTGGACCGAGCATCTGTCTCTCTCCGACATCGTCCCATGCTAATGGGGATCTACACTTCCTACCATACAGAGCTTCGAACGGAGCCATCTGAATACTGGCCTGCAAACTATTGTTGTACAAGAATTCCACCAGGTGCAGGTGATCTTCCCATGACCTACCGAAGTCAAGTGTACATGACCGCAACATGTCCTCGAGAGTCTGGATGGTGCGCTCTGACTGGACATCTGTCTGCGGATGATATGCTGAGCTAAACTGAAGGTGAGTTCTCAAACTCTCTTGCAGGCTGCGCCAAAAGTGTGACGTAAACCTTGAATCTTGGTCCGAGGTGATACTGATGGGCACACTGTGAAGCCTGACAATCTGCCTGAGGTACATCTTTGCCAACTGAGCCGTTGACTGCCCAACTCTAAATGGGAGAAAATGAGCCACCTTCGTGAGCTGGTCAACTATAACCCAAATAACATCTCGACCAGCCGGGGATCTAGGCAATCTAGTCACAAAATCCGTGGTCACATGCTCCCACTTCCATTCTGGAATCGGCAAGGGCTGAAGAAGTCCAGCGGGCCTCTGATGTTCAGCTTTAACCTGCTGGCAAACCAAACACCGAGAGACAAACCGAGCTATCTTCCTCTTCATGCCATTCCACCAGAAATGCTGACGAATATCACGGTACATCTTTGTGCTACCGGAATGAATTGAATACTGTGAACTGTGTGCTTCTGCCATAACTTCCTGTCTGATATCTCCACTAGGTACACAAAGACGAGCGTCGTGTCGAAGAGTACAATCTTCATGAATGCACAACTCTGGTCTTCTTCCTGCGTCACACTCTGCTCTGAGCCGCTGAATCTTGGAATCTGTAGACTGCGCCACCCGGATCCTCTCAACTATGCTGGACTGAACCTGTAGACTGGCCATCAATGCCACACTGGCAGGAAGAACCACCTCAATTCCCATCTTCTAAAAATCTGCCAATAACTCTGGTTGCACCGTTAGGAGGTAAACTCTGGCTCTCCGGCTCAACGCATCTGCTACAACGTTGGCCTTCCCTGGGTGATATTGTAAATCCACATCGTAGTCCACCAGTAGCTCAAGCCATCTTCTCTGCCGCATATTAAGGTCCTTCTGGGTGAAAATATACTTCAGGCTCTTGTGATCAATAAATATCTCCATTCTATCTCCATACAAGTAGTGTCTCTACAACTTAAGTGCAAACACTACTGCTGTCCAAGCAAACTGCACATCCTTGCGGGTCAACTGGGTCATCGGCACTGAAATCCTTGTAAAATCTGAAACAAATCGCCGGTAGTAGCCGGCCAATCCAAGGAAGCTGCGAACCTCTGCCACTGAGCTAGGTACTGGCCATGTCTCGATAGCCACAATCTTCTGGGGATCTACTTCCACTCCTCTTCGAGTAATGATGTGACCCAAGTACGAAATGTGATCGAGCCAGAACTCGTATTTACTGAACTTGGCATACAACTGAAGCTCTCTAAGCGTCTGAAGGACGATTCGGAGATGCTGCTCATGCTCTGCTTCGCTCTTGCTGTAGACCAGGATATTATCTAGGAATACGATCACGAACTGATCCAAGTAAGGCATAAAAATACAATTCATGAGGTCCATGAATACGGCTGGCGCATTGGTCGCTCCAAATGGCATAACAAGGGACTCCCAATGCCCACACCTAGATCGGAAGGATGTCTTCGGAATGTCCTGCTCAATAACTCTGATCTGGTGGTATCCTGATCGCAAGTCTATCTTCGAAAATACTGAAGCCCCTCTGAGTTGATCAAACAAGTCATCTATCCTCGGAAGAGGGTATCTGTTCTTGATTGTCACTGAGTTCAAGGTACGATAATCTACACATAGCCTGGACGTACCGTCCTTCTTTTTCACAAGAAGCATCGGGGCTCCCCAAGGCGATCCACTTGTACGGATGAATCCTTTGGTCCTGAGTTCTTCAATCATCTTGTACAAAATCTCTAACTCTGAAGGTGCCATTCTGTAGACTCGCTCTGATACTGGTGCTGTCCCGGGGATCAAGTCTATGGTGAACTCGATCTCCCGCTCTGGCGGCATCCCTGGAAGTTCCTCTGGGAAGACATCTGGAAACTCTTCAACTATCTGGGGCAACTGCACTACTGCTACTGCCATCCGCAATACTAGAGAAGATGGCTCTACCGCGCCTCTAGAAAATGAAAACTCTGGCTCGCCTGGAATGCTGAAAATAACTCTGCCAATATGGCAGTCTATCCTAGCATACTGGTTCCTCAACTAGTCCATGCCTAAGACTATATCATAGTCTGCCATAGGGAATTCTATAAATCTAGCGGGGAACTCTCTACCGCTAACTACGATCCGACACGAAGAAAACACTCGATCTACTCCCACAAGACCATTACCAGTAAGTATATTGAGCCTCACTGATAATGACTCGGACTCCAATCCTATCCGTGTCGCGAATCATATAGACATGAATGAATGCGATGCACCAGAATCAAATAATACCAATGCTGGAGAGGAGTTGACAAGAATAGTACCAGCCACTACCTCATCTGGTGCAACTTCTTCTTCCATAGTCATCATCATGGCCTGACCTTGTCCCCTAGCTGCGGGTCCCCTATGCTGGAAACCTCTCTGCCTGCTCTGCACTTGGGCTTGGGTATACTGCTGCTGGTTCTGCTGATGAAACGCCTGGGCCTGAGGCAACAATGGCCTCGGGTACTGCTGCTGCTACATAGGTGCTGGTCCCCTAACCGATGGACTGGTTAGGTTGGAAGAGGATGAACTACCCCTATTCGGGCAGGCTCCTATCTTGTGATCTGCTGCTACACAAGCTAGGCACAATCCTTACGCCCTACGACAATCTGCTACCACATGGCCTGGCTTCCCGCAATGTGAGCATCCCATCGTGGAAGTCTGCTTCTGCTTCTGCTGCTGCGGATACGTCTGGGTCGAATGCTGAACCGACGTTACTGAGGCCGCCCGCCTCAGAGTTCCAATAGTCAAACGTCTAGCTGTCGGGGCTGGAGCTGATGATTGGTGCATCTGACTGTGGGACCGCTTCCTACCTCCGGTCCTATCCACGATCCTCTGGGATGTGTACTCATGCCTCCTAGCCGCTCTCAATACTGCATCGAACTTCTGGTGCTCGAACTGCTCAACTGCCAACAAGATCTCCAAATGCAGTTCCTGCTGGAACCGCTGGGCCCTATCAAACTCGGTTGCCACCAAGGTGGGGGAAAACCTACTAAGTCTAGAAAACTCAGATGCATAACTGTCGACCGTTCTGCCTCCTTGCTTCAAGTTGGTAAATCTCGTCTGTAGGTCGTACCTAGCTACAACATCAAAATACTTCGTCTGGAATCTCTCTCTAAACACTGTCCAAGCAATGGGTGCCATTAATCCCATGGCTTGTGCCGCCCACCAACTGCGAGCCAAGTCCAGCAATTGTAGGCCTACCACTGCCACCTTCTCATTCTCAGGTGTTCTAGCTGCCTCCAGAATCACCTCGGTATCCTGAAGCCAGGCGTCCGCAGCAATCGCATCTTCACTGCCGTCGAAGAAGGGAGGGTTCAAGCGCTTGAAGCTGTTGGCCGCGCTGTTCCCTGGGTGACCGCCTCTGGTCAAAGCATCTGCCACTACCTGGTGTAAGGCGTCTCCTCTGCGATCTAGGGAAGCTATCAAGCTCCTGATGAGACCTACCAAATGCCATCATCCGGCTCGACAGGCGGAACGGGCTGAACTGGGGGCACTCCTCCAGTAGGCACAACTCTGGAGGCTACTCCGGAGTGCTGGGCTTGATCTCCGGGCTGCTGGTCCACGGGAGTTGCTCCGCCTTGCTGATCGGCTGGTTCATGAACAATGCCGCTGAAGAAAACGACATAGGAAACAATAAGGAAGGACCAGGACAGATCAACGATACAAGCATGTGATCAGGTCAAGATTCCAGAGATTCAGAGGATATGAATGGAGATCAAGGATGAGTACTGATTGAGACATCTATTCGATAAAACCTCACATTTCTTGAATGCCAAGACCTGTATGGGACACCACTTAAACCATGTCACGCCCCAGAACCAGAATACTGGAGAGCGGGGGCGAACATAGCCAGCTATGTATATTGAAATGGAAACCACCTCGCTATACGGTCACGGCTGTCTAGATATGAGGGTTTACTACAAGCCAACGGTCTCTTAAGGTCAAGCCTATTGTCTCAATCTCATGCAAGTAATATAATTACAAGATGTTAGACCACCAAATATACAATAAAAGGCGTCCCAAATATTACATATTCAGCTGATCATGAAGCTAGTCGTACAAAATACGAGGACTAGCAAGAGTTAAGTCATACATGATCAGCCCTAGGATTTGTTAATCATATTTACAGCCCGTAGGCAGATAGTAAGTAAATGTGCATCGAGCTAACAGGTGCTCGTCGGCTAAAAGCCTCAAAAGAATAATTTTACAATAGAGTGAGTGAAACAAAATAGGAAACCCACTCGTAGCCCGGATTTCTTCTAGTTGCCACCATCGGGCTGGAGGTTCGGTAGATCCTCGGGTGCTGCTCCGAAATCTGGCCACACAAAACCAGCTGGGTTAAACCCCAGAAAGAGCAAGTGCCACAAGGGATGCCATGAAATAAGAACAAAACCAGCATATCAGAACATAAGAAAAATAGAAGAAAAGTACAGGTAATAAAAGTACAACAGGACATTAAACGACTAGGGACATTGAACCATTCCGGGAGCCAGATTACAACCCATAAACCAAACAAGGACCGGGGTTGTAACCCTTCGCCTGAATAGCACTTGTCCCTATCCATTTATTATTTAAGATAAGTAAAATAATCATGTACAGGAGTACCAGGTATAGGGACTTAGACGAGACTTAGACCAGGCTGGACACCACGCATTCACAAGCGGCCAAGCAATTACTACGACTTACTACTTTAACTAACTAGGGTTATCACAAGCCTAATTACTAACAAGATGCAATGAGAAATTCCCATTCCCAAGACCTGCAGGCTATCCAGTTATTCTTTCGCGGGTTGAGAGTATGGTTGGATACATCGCCTAGGAGATGATATACCCTTAGGTGACTTAGAGGTGCAACACATGACTGTGTACTGGAAATGTGCTCTACTCGTCGACAAGCTACAAGTCCAATTAAGGCGCCCAGATAACGAGATTGCCTGTGACTAGAAATTCTCCATGTTCTAGTTGATCTAATCATTAGCCTAATCCATATTAGCGCGAATCCCTGGCCGTGGTACCTAGGAAGTCACGTCCTAGACATGATGCAAGACAAGACAAGTGGATTGCATAAGCAAGCAAGTAGGAACACCCACGGTGTCAGAGTTTGTTACAAGAGTCAAGTTAGCCATCGTAACGGCATCAAGTCAAATCAAGTTACGAGTCAAGAGTGCGCCGCCATGGGCCACTGTCAAGTTATCTGGTTACCGAGATAAATCATGAATCACAGGTTACAAGTCATCTGGTCACTATTAAGAAGATTAGAGGTACTAAAATCATACTTCACAGAAATCAGGAAAAATGCATTAGTCATAAGCAAAATCATCAAAATTCGTGCCAGGTCGTGTTGGGTCAAGATAGTCGTGCTGAGTGGAACAAGATCTTAAAACCCAACCTACAAAAGAAAACCTAAGTCCAAGAAATAAACCAAACCATCATGGGCAAGTGGATTGCGCAGAGGGGGCGGATGGCGCAGGGGTCAAGTGCGCCGAGGGATAGATGGCGCAGGGGGCCAAGTGCACCGGGGGATGGATGGCGCAGGGGTCAAGTACGTCGGGGGATGGATGGCGCAGGGGTCGGTGGCACACGACCGAGGGCGCATGGGCCGATGGCGCACGGTCGAAGGCGCATGGGGAGGGGTGCGCAGTTCGCCAAGGGGCAAGCTGCGCTGGTCAGCCAGCGCTAAAGAGCGCCGGCCGAGGAAGGCTGCGCGGTTCAGTCCAAGGGGGCTGAGCGCAAGTCAGCCCTGCGCTAAAGCGCGCAGGCCGAGGGGGTCTTCTTCTCCAAACCGAGAGAAAACTCTCAAGAACACCAAAATTCAATTCTTCATAACTTGGCCAAATCAAAATGAAATCTGGATTTTCAAGGTTCTATCTTTTGAAAAATTGAATTCTCTTTCACATGGAAACCTCAAAACAAGCAAAATCAAAGTTTAATAGATTAAAATCAAGGAAATCCAAAAATAAGTAAAACTTAGATCTAGAATAATGGAGACTCCAAATCACAAAATGCCAAGTTCTAATGTTGTTTTCCATGGCCTAATATAGCTAATAGACAAATAAAATGTGGTGCTTATTTGGTTGCAAGGTGCACTTGCCTATGGTGTTGGTGGAGGAAGGAGGAAGAAGATGTAACACCCAGTTTTTTAGATGAGGGTAATTTTGAAATTTTGTAGTTATAATTATTATTTATTGATAATTATTTCATATTATGATTTTTGGTGATTTTTAATCATTTTTAAACTATTTAAAATTATGACTTGTAATTTTGACATTTTACTATTGTTTGATTTTAATTTCGAGGAATTTGTCACCCCCAGTTT
The DNA here is from genome assembly GCA_029216955.1 of Iris pallida. Lineage (NCBI taxonomy): Eukaryota > Viridiplantae > Streptophyta > Magnoliopsida > Asparagales > Iridaceae > Iris > Iris pallida. The sequence goes on from JANAVB010031815.1 coordinate 44,242, forward strand.
TCAGGAACAGGGGTATTTTTGTTATTTTGTATTTTTGAAATTTATTTTATTATTTATGCTATTGTTTTGGGGTTATTTGAGTCGGGTTCGAATTTCAGCTCAATCCGACTTGAAATTGGGACCCGGGGGTAGTGTTGACTTTAGTGGACCCACACATTAGTTAGCCATGGCCCACATGATAGAAATATTTTAGTTAGAGATTAGACTAATTATTATGGATAAGGTTAGTGTGATTAGAGACTTTAGAATGACTAATTTAGCCCCAACCAATTAGCCCTTTACTAATACTAATAGAATAAGTTAGTGGGGGTATTTTGGACCTTACCATAATAGGACAAATAGCCCCATATGGCTAGCCACTTTGGGAGAGGATAGGTGCAAGTTCATTTCATTATTCTCATCCATACTCTCTCTCTTGTTCTTCCCCAAATTTCTAGAGAGCAATCCCTAGCAATTTCTCCACCAAATCCTTCCATTTCGTCACCAAATCTTCTTCTTTCCTTCTCCATTCTAGCCAAGGAGGAAGCTACCCAAGTTTGGGAGGATTCAGAGCTCGTTCGTGTCCTTTTGGAATCTCTACGTGTTGGTGTCGCTCCGGGAAGGCTTTTCTTCGATTCGATCTACCGGGAGGTATAAATCCCTTCTCATTTTCATTTCCACATGCATATAAGTCTATTTTGAACCCATAGGAATGGCCTCCATGGTTGTATCTCCATTTCGTGTCCATTTGGAGGTCATAGGAGTGTCCTTTGTGTTGTGATTGTGTCCTAGTGGAAAAAACCGCTATTTTGGACACTTGTGTGCATATATATATATATATATATATATATATATATATATATATATATATATATATATATATATATATATATATATATATATATATTTTATGTGTGTGGTTAGATGGTTAGAGAGTGGATTGATCTTAGTTAGGATGGTTAGAATGAGTTTCATTTGGATACCTATGTTTGTATCCAAGTATCTTGGCCTATATGTGTTCTTTTGTCAAATCCGTCATAATTTTCATCCACGTTTTTATTAACCAAAGCAACTTAGAAATGTCATAACTTTTAGCTTAGAACTCCGATTTATCTCCCGTTTTTTTTTTAAAGAACCGTATCGAAGTTAGCTTTCCAAATATATATTTTAATAAGCCAAATTCGTTCTATAACTTTCTGTAGAATTATTTGAGTGTCAGCTGTACGAAAGACGAACGTGTTTCGGTATTTTCGTAATTTCGGGAGCTTCCGGACACGAAAATGCGATCCGTTTAAAGTTTCGGAAATCTAACACGAAGAGATACAACATACTTTAATCCTAGAATTTAATGAATGCCCAATTGGTACAGTATTGGTTTTAAGTAGAAGAGTGACTATACGATATGTGCATTTTGTGTAACCTATGAGCCTATGTAGTATGGATATTAAATGAATATAGAGTATGTAATGCATGATATGTTAGATGAATAAAATGATATATATATATATGATATATATTCTCTTTAAATTAATGTATATATATGGTTGAATGCAAGCATGTAGGAATGCTATTAATATAATGCATATAAGCAATGCATGAATGAAAGAATGATATACAATGTAAGCAGGAAAGTATATAATGAATGCTAGATATGAATGCAAGATATATATGTAATGATAGATATGAATGCATAATGTATAAATATTATAATACAATATATAATGATAACATGTATTATAATGTAGAGTATATGATGCAAGCATGAATGAATGGAGGAAATACATGTATATAGGTAATATAGAATGTAATATATGAATGCAAGCATGCAAGATAATGTATTGCATCCATATATGATGTATTCAACTTAAAGATAATGTAATATATGAAAGGAATGAATGATAATATATAACATGATATGTAAGGTAATACAAGGTATGAAATATATGATGTGTGTATGTTTGTATGTCTCTATGTTAATGTATGAAGTGATATGAATATACAATGTATGCATATGTATAAAACATGTAGGTAATGCACAGATGCATGAATGAAATGAATGTTTGCAATATGTTAATATAAATACAAGTATCTAATATGCATGAATGTAAGTATAATATAATACAAGTATACATGTATGTATCATGTAAATGTAATATACATGATATGTATGTATGCATGTATACAAGGTAAGTATCTATGTATGTATTTCTATAAACGGAGTTAACCTATAACCTTTTACACACATACATTCATACACCCTTTGACATCATGTATCCCATGTAACATACACCTACCTATCACTAAATTTTAGAATATTAACACATATCCTTTCACACACATGCCAAACACACACATACTCACTTACTCTTTTACTTCTCTTTCTCTATATATATATATATATATGTATGTGCCTATATATATAGCTTTCCTATATATATCTATGTATATGAATATGTGAATGTGAATAATATATATACATTATATGACTAAGTTAGTGTGCCTTGTTAGTTTATGGTTTAGTTTTGTGCTTGGTTTAGCAAGTGACTTATGCTATGAGTTAGTAGCTATCTTGGATACTTGAGTTGCATATACTTAGTTTGTTTAGACCTAAAATAACTTATTTGACCTAATTTAGACTTGTTAGACCTAGTTTGACCATAGTTGACCTAGGTTTGACTTTCAGGGTTGACCAAGTTGACCAAGAGTTGCTTTTGGTCTAGATTGACCTAGAATCATGTAGAATGCATAGTAGAACTTCATATTATCATTTTAGACTTGTTGTGACTTGTGCTGTTCTGATTAGGAGCCAGACACCTCTCATCGAACAGTATATTTACTTGGACATTCAGACATCAGGCGAGTACATTCTCTGATAGTTCTCTTATTTATTTGTCAATTACTGTACTTCAGTTCTAGTTAGTTGTATGTGATTCTCTGTTACAACACGTATGGATATTTTTGGATTCATGTATGCGAAACATATACCATATTGTCTGGCCTCTATTACTGGTATCATCATATTTGGCTTCTATTACTGGAATCACCTACTGGAATCACCCTGGAATCACTTGCTGGTATCATCACGTTTGGCTGGACTCATCTCGATTCTTGTGTCATTTTTTGGATTCACTTGTACTTGCTGGACGGGGAAATATTGGAATAGGCATGTGAACATACCCAAATACTGGAACCACTCCCTTGGAATTATACTGGAATGATAGCCATCTCACACCCGGCCAGGTGTGTGATGTACCGTATTACCTACAGCCGTTCACATGTCGATCCCGATATTTTAAAACACACTGTTAGAGTATAGGCTGGACTCACCCTGGAATCTTTGATCACTAACTGGAATCATCTCATACCGGACTCATCTTGTACTGGAATCACCTGGTATCAGATTCATGTTGTCTGGATTTACGTTGGTCTTACACTTGTTTACATTTACTGTCTGGACTTATATCATGTTACCCTGGTTCAGCTAGTTCTATTTTTTTACAGTCTTCATTGCTATGATTCTTCTCTTGTTTAGTTATTTACTTTCCTTGCACTTTATCTGTCTTTCTTACCATCACCTGAATATAAATTGCCATTTTTATCAATACAACTATCTATAACTGCTTTATAGTTCTCTGTCATTTACTTGAGTTTTCTAGATGAGATGTGCTCGTTCCTGTCCTGACTGGACCTGTTGATAAATTTTACAGATAGCCTGGAGGTTGCCTGCTAGCCTAGAGGAGACACAGTAGAGGTTGTATAGTTAGTTATTTCAGTTGTATTGAGTTGTATTTATTCTATGGATTACTGTTTGAGCTTTGAGATGTTTTCTGGGTTTGTGTATCGTAGACACTTAGACTTCTATCTGCTGTATCTCTTTTGGATTTCATGTTTTACCTATCTTTTATCTCGCTCTATCTTAGTTGTGATTGAGACTGTATCTGCTATGTCACCTCCATTCGGAGAGTATATACTGTACAGGTACCTTTATATTGTTAGATGTTTGACCTAGGACAGCGGTCTACCGCCGACACTGCGGCGTAGGCTGGACGTACCCACGTCTCGTGCCCTTACTCTAGGGTGCGGGTCGTGACAGAAGAAGATGGAGGAATTAATGGAAATTATGGAGGAGAGAGAAAGTTAGGTGGTAATTTAATGAGGGTGGATTGTGGTGAAATGAGGGTGGAGTATAGGTTAAGGTGTTCCATGCATATTAAACCAAACCAATCCTACTCCACAAAATAAAACCAAACCATGTCAAAACCCATCCTTCAAGGAAACTAAAATCTGCAAGTCGAGCCAAATTACAATTACAGGCCAAAGTCCGACAAATTAAAATACAGGTCCAAAATACATGCAGGTTTTTACCAAATACGTATTCCAAAATACGAGCATTACAGAACCTGCCGAGGCGACCGAACTCCCCAATGTACTCCTCCACTGAAAGGCTCCCCTGGACTAGGCTCTCGAACTGTGACTCGAAGGCTCTGAGTGCTGAATCTGGGAAGAACTTCTTCTTGAAGAAGCCCTTGAACTCCTCCCAAGTCTGTCCAGCTACCCCCACCCTGGGGTCTGACTGATACCAGGTGCGAGCAAGATCTCGCATCCAGCTAGCTGCGACCTCAATCTGGAGATCAGCTGGTATCCGGGCCAGACGGAAGATCTCCTCTATATGCTCGATCCACTCATCAGCATATAGTATCCCCTCTGTCCCCAGAAAGTCTCTGGGCTCATCTTCTGGAACTGCTCTATCCCCGGTTTCCTCGGCTGATGGACCACTGGTCGAGCTGCGACCGTCGTAAGGACCAGCTCCATGCCCCTGTCCTGTCGAGCCTGCTGCCGGTCCATGAACTGCTGGAAATATGCGAACATTTGTGCCGCATCTACGTATCCGGTAGGCGACGGCTGCTGGAAGGGCTCCTTTGCGATGACTGGGTCCTGCCTCCGAGCCGGTGGAAGCATACCTCCTGCTGCTACTGCCGAGGTCTTAATACGAGCAGAGGTAGCAGGAGCTGCAGTCCCCTCGCCCTGCTGTACTGGCTGAGAGGTAGCAGTCCCCTCTATAGCATTCCCATGAATGGTACGCTGCGATCGAGTCTCTACCATCCTGGAGATAGACAAACAAGAGTATTAATTTCTGAGAAAGAAGCGATATAACAAGGGCGGACAATTAAAATTCAAAAGGATCAGCTGAAAATAAGGATTTAGATGGCAATAAAAGATTTTTTTTTCTAATGTGATTGAGTACCTTAAAATTTAATGTCCTATATCCTACTGCAGGCTGTAGTGATACTGTAATTCGAATACCACTACACTTCTAGTCTAGACCTGCATGGGCCACCACTAAAAATGTGTCACGACCCGTACCCTAGAGTAAGGGTACGAGACGTGGGTACGTCCAGCCTACGCCGCAGTGTCGGTAGTAGAACGCTGTCCTAGGTCAACATACATCTAACAATATAATACTAAACAGTTTATACTTCTCGAATGGGGGTGACATAGCAGTAAATAAACTCAATCACTACTAAGGAAGAAGAAAGCACGATATGATATAGTACTCAAGGAAAACAGATGATAAAGTAGTCTAAGATAACATCCCAGCAATATCCAGAGTACAAACTCAGCTACTGAATATGAAAGAATATATACAACTCAGTATCTCAGAACAGAAGTAAAGTCTAGCTAAACAGTCTCAAGATAACATAAAATAAGATAAGCCTAACTAAACTAGTCTAGGCAGTGGGGGTGATGTCCTCAGCTAGAGCTGGGTCCTCCTGAGAGTCCAGCTCGCAAGTGTCGTCTAGGGCTGCCCCGTAGAAGGTATCCACACAGGCCTCCTCTTCGTCCTCTATAATATTTTCAACAGGTCCAGTCTGGACAGGAGCGAGCACAGTACATCTCAACAGTTCATAGCAGGTTAGAAAATATAATCATGCAGTAAAGTAAGATACATGTACTGAAAGAAAAGCAGTATGTAAACAAAGAGAGAGAGAGAGAGAGAGATGTAATAGAAATATCTACTATAAATAGAGACTAACAGTGGCTAGTGAGTCAGAGTACAATATATGCATGTAAATGGCATAGGAGATTCTGATGAGACACTATGGAAAGATTCTGATGATATACTACTTGGGTATTATTCACATGTCTACTTCTACACCCCCGTACCCCCAATCAATACACAAGGATCCAACCAGGTTATGTTATGATTCCATGCAAAGGCCCCCGAAGGGTGATATATGGATGTCCCATAAATGGGGATTTTAGGAGATTCTAGGATACCCAGTAAATGGGATAATGATTCAAGGAGACTCTGCGACCATAAGAGTATATGTCACAAGTGATCAATGAACCAACGAAGCATAGTGATACGCCATGTAAGTGAAACGTACAGAACATATAGTACCCGATGCTCCCTAAGGATAACATCTCAAGAAGGGATCCATAAAGTACCAATCCGTGTGACCAATGTGACAGTAACATGTAAAGTAATTTAATGTAGGAAATAATTCTAAGCAGGATATAAAATGATCAGAGAATGTACTCGCCTGGTATCTGAGTGTCCAATATGAAAGTACTGTCCGAGGAGTGGTGTCTGGCTCCTATTTAGAACAGCACAAGTCACAACAAGTACAAAATGATAAAATGAAGTACTACAATGCATTCTACATTAATCTAGGTCAATCTAGGCCAAGTCAACTCTTGGTCAACTCTGGTGAACCCTAGAAGTCAAACTAGGTCAACTATGGTCAAACTAGGTCTAACAAGTCTACACTAGTCTAGCAAGTCTATTCTAGGTCTAACAAAGCTATACAAGACCATTTTAGACTTTCTAGGCAAACAGACTCACATATATGCCATAGGCTTTATCATGCCTATAGGCCAAACCTAACACAAGACTATATGACATTATCTAGATCTAAAATACTACATATATTGATATGTTATCTAACACATCATAGAAATATACTAGCTATAGGTTACCCATATACCTATGTTGGCCCATTGGTCATATGGTCAACCTGATTTTATTAATTGATCATACTCTGTCTGGATATATGAAGCTAGTCAGGATGTATCAGACTCTTGGACATAAACAAGAACAGCTATCTACACAGTTCAAGACCGAAGCTATGTTTGCCTGTTCGAGTCTGTATTTCTTTTGAGCAATATATTTTTCTATTTTATTGAGTCTAGGAATACGTTGTACACCGAGTCGTACTGGCAAATAGGCTATTCTAAAATGTTTTTAAAATACTTTTAAAAATGTCCTTTGTTTTGAAAAACATTCTTTTAAACAAAAGCTTCAAAAAGGTTTTCAAAAAGGTTTTCAAAAATCCCCAAAAATTGTTTTTAAAACCCTAACCTAACCCTGACAGAACTCGGCCAGAGTTCGGCCAGAGTTCGGTTGGTGGCCGTTTGATTTTTGAATTCTCTGGAACTTGGTCCTCCTGCAGTTGCGGATTTGACCGAGATTTCCTCATCGAGTTCTGTCCGAATTCTGCCCGAATTCTGCCAGAAGTCTGTCTTTGGAATTCCTATAAACAGAGAAGGATTTCGATCATTTTAACTCACTCATTCACTTTAAATCTTCTCTCTATCTAAAGCTTTCAGTCTTCCAAAGAGTTTTCTTGAGGTTTAAATTTCAGATCCCAAGTCAATTACAATCCTCTAGTCGATTTGCCAGTGCGGTACGGTCTAGAAGTTTCTGAGAGATTGTAATCAGAAGGCTTGATTGAAGAATACCTCTTCACATTTGAAGTTGGACGAGTTCTTCGTATCAAAGCTCGCATTGTAGAAGTTGCAAGGACTTCGTAAGAAAACTTGCGATTTTGCTAATAGTGGATTCAACAGGTAGCAAGAGGTCTACCGACTGGATTAGTCCTCAACAGAGGGAAACCAGTATACATCGCTATCTTTGCGTTTGCTTTCTTATCTCTGCCTTTACTTTACATAGTTGTGATTATTATTCTGTGATCTTGCTGCTAACATTTTTTAATTAGCAATATTCCGCTGCCTACTCTATTCACCCCCCTCTAGAGTATTGTGCTTTACGATTTTGTTCCTACAATTGGTATCAGAGCGGGTGTTACAGGTAAAGCAAGGTAACAGTGCAATTATTTATTTTTTAATTAGCTGTTATATAGATCACAGCACAACACATGGCAACTGTGAAATTCAAAAGTGAAGGCCAGGCCACAAACAGACCACCACTGTTTGATGGTACGAACTATACCTATTGGAAAACACGGATGGGTTTCTTCTTGAAATCTCTTGACTTTGATTTATGGTCTATTGTTATTGATGGCTATCAAAAGCCAACTCGTATAAATGTTGATGTAGTTTTAGTTGAAAAACCCCATAGCAGATATACAGAGGAGGAAAAGAAAAAGGCCAGTCTTGACGCACGTGCTATTAATGCTCTATTTTGTGCTTTAGACAGAACTGAATTTAACAAGGTGTCTATCTGCACAACGGCTAATGAAGTGTGGAAGCTACTTGAAGTCACACATGAAGGCACGACTCAAGTCAAAGAATCTAAAGTCTGCAGACTTACTCAAGAGTTTGAGGTGTTCAAGATGAAGCCCAACGAAACAGTTACACAAATATTCAAAAGATTCTTGGATATTGTAAATCCTTTGTCCTTCCTAGGCAAAGAGTACAGTAACCATGAAAAGATTCACAAACTCCTTCGAGCACTTACCAAGAACTGGATTTCGAAGGCTACTGCGATCATTGAAGGGAACGACCTCACAACTATGTCCCTCGAAGTACTCATGGGTAAGCTACTCACTCATGAACTGGAGCTACAAGATTTTGAAGAGCCTGCACCAAAGGAGAAGACGATCGCTTTCAAGGCTCAGCACAGAAAAGCTGCTGAAGGTGACTCAGACAGCAGTGAATTTGATGCTGAAGATCAAGCACTCCTAGCAAGGAAATTCGGAAGATTCATGAGATATCAGAAGAGAGCCAAAGAAAACAACAGCAGCAACAACTGGTATCAAGATGACACTGTCTGCTACGGCTGCAAGAAGAAGGGACACATGAAGAAGGATTATCCTACAAACTCATCATCAAGCAAGAAGAGCAACATGTATGAAAAAGGGAACATGAAGAGATCAACATCTAGGAGATATGCCAATACCAGCATATGGCATGAAAGTGAAACAAGCGACTCAGAAGACGAACAATCAGAAGACATTGCAAACGTATGCTTTATGGCATCCGATCAGGTACCTACTGAACCTGTAGTTGATACTTATGATGACTTCACCTTTGAGCAATTAGGAGATGCCTTCAGTGAACTGATGACTAATTACAGGAAACTGCGTAGCAAGTATCAGACCTCTAAGAAGGTACTCAAAGAGTACAAAGGTAAAATAGGTAGACTTACCGACCTACTAGCTGAGGTTAGAAATAATGTTAGTGAGTCTGGTGAGCTTTCTTCAATAAAGCTCTTATTACACGAGACTACCAAGTCATCTGAAGAGAAAGACAAAGTTATTGACCAACTCAAGGAAGAACTTTCTAAAGAGAAGAAAAGTCTTCAAAGTGCACAAATCAGAATGGAAACACTCACTTCTGATTATACTAAGTTGTATGACACTTCCAAAAGATTGGAAATTAGGTTAGGAAAACAGCCTGAGACCGCTGCTTCCTTCCCTAACACGTGTCACTTACCGAAAAATCGGAACATTCCCAAGCCAAACACTGTCAGACCTAACCCTATCAAACCTTTACCCCAAAAGGTTAATCCCAAACAGGATTATAGGTATGCTTTCTTCTATACTAGAAAACCTAAACCTACCAACCATGCACATCACTCAGCTTTTAACACTCGACATGCAAAATGTCATTATTGTGGCCTCATTGGTCATATTTCATCTGCATGTAGAATCAGAAAGCTTGTTGAATTAAATATTTATGCTTGGATACCAAAGGCTAACATTTCAGGACCCTACAAGAAATGGGTACCAAAAGTTTCATCTGTAAACTGTTTTGTAGGTGGAACACCTTTCACATGCTAGAAGCAAATGGATCCTCGACAGCGGTTGCTCACGGCATATGACCGGTGACGCTATACTATTTACAACACTGTCGAAGAAAAAGAAGGAAGGCTATGTTTCCTTCGGTAATAACTTGAAAGGGTATATTATTGGTATCGGTGATGTTGGTAAGTCTCCCTATCCTGTGATTAAGAATGTATGTCTGGTTACCGAGTTGAAACATAATCTACTCAGCATAAGTTATTTGGCTGATCATGGTTATGGCATCAACTTTGGCAAAGACAAATGTATTATAGTTGATAGCTCAACTGGTAATACTATCTTTGAAGGTATCAGGGAAGATAACATATATGTTTTCTATTTGTTGGAAGAAACTAACATTTCAGGTAGATGCTTAATGGCTAAAAGCGATGAGAGTCATCTATGGCATATGAGACTCGGTCACGCAAATATGGACACAATATCAAGATTATCTACAAAGAAGCTAGTACGCGGTTTACCGGATATTACATTCAAGAAGGATTCGGTACGCAGTCAATGTGAAAAGAACAAAGCTACCAGATCCACATTCAAATCAGTAAACGCAGTATATACTACTAGACCTCTACAATTACTTCATATGGACTTATTTGGTCCTAGCAGAGTTGCTAACCTCGGAGGTAAGCTTTATGCTTTCGTAATTGTAGATGATTTTTTCTAGATACACGTGGGTATACTTCTTGACACGCAAGAATGATGCATTATCCGAATTTGTCGCCTTTTGCAAGAAAGTACAAAATGAAAAAGGTTACATGATCACTCGTATAAGAAGCGATCATGGTGGCGAATTTAAGAATACAGAGTTTGAACAATTTTGTGACACACACGATTTTGTACACGAGTTCTCCTGCCCTAGGAATCTACAATAAAATGGAGTTGTAGAACGTAAGAACAGAACTCTATCCGAAATGGCCAGAGTGATGTTAAACCAGTTTAGTCTACCCAAATATTTCTGGGCTGAAGCTGTCAATACAGCTTGCTTTGTTCTCAATAGAGTTATAATTCGACCCAAATCGAAGAAGACTCCATTTGAGTTATGGTTTGATAGAATTCCATCTATTTCATTTTTTAGAATATTTGGTTGTAAATGTTTTATTCTTAATACAAAAGACAATTTGGGAAAGTTTAACGAAAAGGCCGATGAAGGTATATTTTTAGGTTATGCGGCCAAGAGCAAAGGATATAGAGTCTTCAACAAATGAACCATGATCATCGAAGAGTCAATCAATGTCACTTTTGATGAACTGAATCAAATGACTATCGATGACAATGACGAAGATCCATCTGTACCAAGCTCAACAACAGTTGATTCTCAACCAAGCTCGGCACTAGCTGATCCTCCTAGAGAAGATCCAGGAACCAGCTACCTTCAGAGTCTGCCGAAAAGATTAAAATTTACAGCTGATCATCCAAAAGATTTGGTAATTGGTGACATTACCAAAGGTGTAAGTACTGGTACATCCAGTAGAGATATTGTTTCTAGTGTTGCATTTATTTCACAGCTAGAACCCAAAACTATTGATGAAGCATGTAGTGATAGTTTTTGGATAGATGCTATGCAAGAGGAATTAAACCAATTTGAACGGAATCAAGTTTGGGAACTTGTTCCCAAGCCTATTGATCGTTCGGTCATTGGCACCCGTTGGGTATTCCGAAATAAACTTAATGAAAATGGTTTAGTGACTCGTAATAAGGCTCGACTCGTAGCTCAAGGATACAATCAAGAAGAAGGTATCGACTACGATGAGACTTATGCCCCAGTTGCGAGATTAGAATCCATTCGCATGTTATGTGCATTTGCATGTTTTCATAATTTCAAACTATTTCAAATAGATGTCAAGAGTGCATTTTTAAATGTTTTTATAAAAGAAGAAGTTTTTGTAGCACAACCTCCAGGTTTTACAGATTTTAAAAACCCTGATCATGTTTTCAAGTTGAAGAAAGCTTTATACGGTTTGAATCAAGCCCCCCGTGCTTGGTATGATCGTCTAAGCTCTTTTCTACTTGATAATAGTTTTTCAAAAGGCAAGGTTGACACTACACTTTTTATTAAGTCCTTTAATGGTAAGCTTCTTTTAATACAACTCTATGTAGATGATATCATATTTGGATCTACTGATGAATCTATGTGTCAAGAATTTTCTAAGTGTATGCAGAATGAGTTTGAGATGAGCATGATGGGAGAGCTAAAATTCTTTCTCGGACTACAAATCAAATAAACTGACAATGGGACGTTCATAAATCAAGCCAAGTATACAAAAGATTTGCTAAAGTAGTTCGATCTGGACAATGTCAAACCTATTGGCACTCTGATGGCAACTTGAACAAAGCTTGATATTGATGAACAAGGCAAGCCGGTCGACACACGTAAGTATCGAGGTATGATCGGTAGTTTACTTTATTTAACTGCTAGTCGTCCAGATATAATGTTTAGTGTTTGTCTGTGTGCACGTTTTCAAGCTAATCCAAAGGAATCACACTTGTGCGCAGTTAAGCGTATCTTTCGATACCTTCAGGGCACTTCTTCTGTTGGCTTGTGGTATCCCAAAACTAAGTCTTTTGACCTTACTGGTTATTCGGATGCAGATTTTGCCGGATGCAAAGTTGATAGAAAAAGTACCAGTGGCACATGTCATTTCTTAGGCAAGGCTTTAGTCTCATGGTTTAGTAAAAAATAAAATTCTGTAGCCCTATCAACAACAGAGGCTGAGTATATCGCCGCAGGACGTTGTTGTGCTCAGACTTTGTGGATGAAACAAACCTTGGAAGACTATGATTTATTTATACACATATTCCCATTTTCTGTGATAACACGAGCACTTTTAATTTGACTAAGAATCCTGTATGTCATTCTCGTACAAAACATATCGAGATTAGACATCATTTTCTTAGAGATCATCATCAAAATGGAGATATTGACCATGTATACATAGATACTGAGAATCAATTAGCTGACATTTTCACAAAACCTCTAGCGGAAGATCGTTTTAATTATTTACGTCGAGAATTAGGAATTTTGGATGTCAATAATATTAATTGATTTTATTTTATGATTTTATTTCAATATGTAAAAACTGTGTTAGAGACAAGACAATAAAGAGTCTGTCTGTCACCACAACTACGGTTGAAGCGAAGCGGTACTTAAGAGTTCTCCGGTGAACCTCCGCCAGCTGGGACAGTACTCCTACAGCTAATCTGAAACAGTCGATGTGTAATGATATTTAATCTATAAAATAATATTAATTATGTTAATTGAAGGTTGAAATTACTAATCTTTGAATTAAATATTAGAAATGAGCCAATAAAAAGAAAGTATTTCAAACCAAACCCAGGCGAATTCGGCCAGACTTCGGACCAAATTCGGCCCGAGTTCGGTTGAGGGTGTCAGGTATATATACCAGAACCCGAGAGCCTTTCTTCCTCATTGCTTCTAAACTACATCAAACCAGCAACGCAGCAGCGAAGGAGCCCCGAACCCTAGTTCTTACCACCCCTATCTTCTAATCCAAGTGGTAAATCAATCCAAACTTTGGATTCGTGCAAAGTTCGTCGTCTCTTCGACATACTTTGATTTCGGGAGGTATAACTCCATCTTTCTCCACTTTTAATTAGTGCATATTTACTTCTATTTGCATAAATGGCACCTAAGGGATTCAACCCCTTTAAGAGGAAAAGACAACCAACCCAACTGAGGAAGGTTCATCTTCGGATCCACCCACTAATTCCCTATTTTGCCAGTCCAATCTAGCGACGGCGTTCGACGGGTTTTACTTTCAAACCCTAGACCAAGCCTTACTGTGGTATGGAGACTTCTCCATGAGATCCATATGCACAGGCGCACCCAACAAGTGGACTGTATTTCCTGATCATCGTCATTTCTTTGAGACATTAGGGTTACAGTATTTTGTTAAACTCTGTTTTCCCGTAGCAACTACTGCCATTAGACTGTTTTACTGCAATATCATATTAAACATTTTTGATGTAAGCACACGTGTTGGAGGATTAGATATCAATTTCAATGATGTTCTCTTAGCGGAGATCCTTGGTATTTCCAATGAAGGTGAACCGCTTGTTGACATCACAGAGTTGATTTCCCCGAAGGCACGACACTTACAAGTTTCAAAGCTAAACTTTGTGCACCTGATAGAGTTCGCTTGGAAAGTTCAAGGCAAACAACCTGAACTTGTTTAATTATGAATTGCACCGTATCATTTATTCTACTCTCCTTCCAAAGTCTACTTCGAAGGATGATGTCACGTCTCTTGAATTATGCTATGTATCACATTTTAAGGGGATTCATTTTTTGCCCCTAAGACCATTATTCAGATGATGGGACATTGTCGTGCAAGAGATAGAAATCTATCGATGATTCTCCCACGCATCTTTCAGCGTTTCGACATTGACTTATCTACTTGTGCTCAGACCCTGAGCCCAAGGTTCTCAAGTTATCTCGTCGCAGTATGACTGCATCTGCTCCTCCTACTGCTCCTGCTACTGCTCCACCTCCCCACTTTCAGCAGTATGTTATGACTTTTGAGGGCATACACCAGCACCTTTCAGATTTGCACGTCTCCATGACGGACATAGCTCGCGAACGTGAGTTTCGCGATGTCACCCGTTATCAGGCGATTGCAAATTCCTTAGCTGATCTTCGTTACGCCCAGACTGGACATTCAGCCGGTTCCATCCCTAGAGATCCAGCTTTCTCTAGTTACCGCTGTGAGGATGAGGCGTTCATGCCTACTTCCAGCCCGGTAACGCATATGATTGGTACCGTTCTGACCGTGCTCCTCCTCGTGATTATGGGTGGTTTTACACTGGGCGCTCCTCACCCTTCTAGCGTGGGTACCTCTAGAGTTGGTCCTTTTGGACATGCTGGTCATCATACTGATGATGATGAGGAGGAGGAGGAGGAGTTATGATATGTTAGTTGATTTGAGACTTAGACATTATCTACTGTATACTGGAAATGCTCCGACATTCCAAGTTTTTCTGTTTTCAGATTTTATATCAGTATTTTGAGGACTTGTACTTGATTTGTTTTAGTTGATGTCATCTGAACACTTTATCTTTATGAGATTCGTACTTTTGATTCACATCAGTTATTTACTTAGCATTTCTTTATCTGTTTCTACTATAAACTGCCTGAGTACAAATACATGTCTGTGATGCTATTCAAATTTTCTTAACTATTATTTATCATGTGTTTTTTGTATTTCTTCACTGTTTGTTATTTATGCATTGATTGTGGGAGAGTGTTTTTTTCTTTACAATTATTTTGCTAAATGACAACGGGGAGAAAAAAATAAAGATCTAACATTTCTTTTAGAAAATGCAGGACATGAACTATTTTTTGATTTTGATTTTATTTCAAGCTTAAATGTTATATCATTCATAGTTTGTCAATTATCAAAATGGGAGAGATTGTTGGCCCATTGGTCATATGGTCAACATGATTTTAATAATTGATCAAACTCTGTCTGGATATGAGCTAGTCAGGATGTATCGGACTCTTGGACATGAACAAGAACAGCTATCTACACAGTTCAAGACCGAAGCTATGTTTGCCTGTTCGAGTCTGTATTTCCTTTGAGCAATGCATTTTCCATTTTATTGAGTCTAGGAATACGTTTACACCGAGTCGTACTGGCAAATAGGCTATTCTAAAAAATTTTCAAATACTTTTAAAAATGTCCTTTGTTTTGAAAAACATTCTTTTTAAACAAAAGCTTCAAAAGATTTTCAAAAAGGTTTTCAAAAATCCCCAAAAATTGTTTTTAAAACCCTAACCTAACCCTGACAGAACTCGGCCAGAGTTCGGCCAAGTTCGGCCATAGTTCGTTTGGTGGCCGTTTGATTTTGAATTCTCTGGAACTTGGTCCTCCTGCAGTTGCGGATTTGACCGAGATTTCCTCATCGAGTTCGGTCCGAATTCTGTCCGAATTCTGCCAGAAGTCTGTCTTTGGAATTCCTATAAATAGAGAAGGATTTTGATCATTTCAACTCACTCATTCACTTTAAATCTTCTCTCTATCTAAGCTTCAGTCTGCCAAAGAGTTTTCTTGAGCTTTAAATTTCAGATCCCAAGCCAATTACAATCCTCTAGTCGATTTGCCATTGCGGTACGGTCTAGAAGTTTCTGAAAATGTAATCAGAAGGCTTGATTGAAGAATACCTCTTCACATTTGAAGTTGGACGAGTTCTTCGTATCAAATCTCGCATTGTAGAAGTTTGCAAGGACTTCGTAAGAAACTTGCGGTTTTGCCAATAGTGGATTCAACTGGCAGCAAGAGTTCTACCGACTGGAATAGTCCTCAACAGAGGGAAACCAGTATACATCGCTGTCTTTGCGTTTGCTTCTTATCCCTTCCTTTACTTTACTTAGTTGTGATTATTATTCTGTGATCTTGCTGCTAACATTTTTTAATTAGCA